>JAEIIH010004281.1:0-10923 GCA_018904745.1 Drosophila orosa
TCGTTTTCAAGCTTTTTAAATTGTTTTTGATTTATAAAACTATAGTTTTCTCAGCTTTTCCGAATTATGGATTTTGATTATAAAATTTGATTGAACCTTGGAAATTGAAAATAAAACCCTAATCAGGCTGGAAATCTGTTAGTTTTCAAGCTTTTTAAATTGTTTTTGATTTATATAACTATAGTTTCCTCAGCTTTTCGGATTAATGGATTTTGATGATCAAATTTGATGATTTGAACCTTGAAAATCGAAAATAAAACCCTAAACAGGCTAGAAAGCGGTTTGAAAACAAACAAATATTGATAAAGGGGAGGTTGGAATGGGAAATGTGGTAGGAAGAGAACACTGGGTTATCAGACAAACACATGCAGATAGGAGGACTGCGTCTGGTTGCTGTGCGTGGGCGTTATTATCGGCGGACCGTTGTGCTGAGGCTGCTGGTGGTGGTGTCATACGGAGGTCTCCGAGTTCAGCTTGAGCACAAACTTGTTGCTCTTGGGATCCACCACTTCCTCGGCCAGGTTGAAGTGCGGCAGCTTATGGACGGTGACCATAAGGGAGACATCGTTCTGGATCAACTGGAACGTGCACTCATTGCTAATGGGCCGCGATACGATCTCGTCGCAGATCAGCGACCACGACTGCACCCAGCGGCGCTCCTTTTCGCTCTGCATCACCGGCGACTCGGTCAGATATGGTTCCAGGAAGGCGCGCGGCGACAAATCATGCTTCAGGCAGTGCGCCAAATGCTTCAGGATGCTCTCAAAGGTGTGCCGTGGCTGCTGACGCGTTACCCTCAAGTACTTCTGCAGGGCCCTGGCCATCGACGGAAACACGGCCGAGGCAGCCTCCTGCGGATCCAGGGGCAAGGCCGGGGCGGGTTCGTTGTGAATGCGCTTGATGTGAGTGAAGGCCTCCTCGGCGGCGGTAATGAGACGAGCTCGCCGCTTCTTCACACGCCTCTCGTACTCGTGCTCCTCGTAGAAACGTTCGTTGTGCGAAGAGTCCCGCCTGCGGGCATTGGCCGCCAGCACGGCCCGGCTCTGGCTCTGCTGCTGCGAGTTGCTCACCCCGTCCACCTCGTAGTACTTGAAGCTGTTCGATATCTTATTGCGCTGCGACTTGGACACGGAGATGGGTATGCGCTCCAGATACGGGTTGAAGATGGGAAAGTCCACGTAGTAATGCTGCAGCACCCACACGGCCGCCCGCTGAATGCTCAGCTGACCCAGCATGTAGGAGCGTGACACTCCGTCCGGCGAGCGGATGATCTTAACGTAGTAGGTGGGCTGCTGATGACGCAGCTCCAGCAGTACCACGGCCACATAGTGGATGAACAGCAGCGTGTCCACAAAATTGGTGGCATAGCCCACCAGCGACTTGTAGTCGACGCGATCGCCGCCAGTCTCCACCACAATCTTGGCCACGTTCGTGACCTGCACGATGTAGAATAGCCAATAGGCAAAGGTGCAGATGGTGACCAGCAGGAGCACTAAGGCGCGGTACAGGAAAATCCGCGGCATGCTGGCCGAGGTGCGTCGCATGAACACCGCCCACAGGCCGATGGCCAGTAGCAGCAAGCGGGCTGCCAGTGACACCAGCTGGCCCTTGCACTGTTCGCTGCAGGCCAACAGCTGGGTGCGCACCGTTTGCGTCAGTTCCGAGTGATCGAAGGCCGATGGGAAGAAGCCAACGTGTGGCATTACCACCATGGCCACCGGCGAGAAGAAGGCGGCGCAGCCGAGTAGAAAATAGAAGCTAGACTCTACGTAGCGGCGGCAGGCGAAGCCAAAGCCCTTGTCGTTCTCACGGTGCCACATATTGTTGATGTCCTCCATGGAGATGCTCTGCTCGGAGGTGTTGCCCGTGACGGCGGTGGTGTTCTCACCCCAATTCTCGTCCTGCGGCAGGATCTGCACCTCGATGACCTCCTGGCCATCGCGGCTGTCATCTGGCAAAGTAATCTCTGGTAAGTTGACTGCATTACAGCGCCAAAATCATGTTACTAACCTGTCATGTTCACGCTGGTCTGATACGGCGCCATGTCGCCGCGCTGGAATCCTTTCCCGGACTTGGACGAGTGCGTGCTGCGGTGCGAGTGTCGCGAACGGTCGCGTTCCCTGTGGTAGCCGTTGTTTACGCTGCCTCCTCCTCCTCCTCCACCACCGCCACTACCACCACCTCCGCCTCCCCCCCCTCCGCCGTTGTTGTTGTGATTCCGCGAGCGTCTGGAGCGTCCACTGTGTTCCGACTTGACGGATTCGTTTTCCATTGCAATGGGCAAGCGTGCGTGGGCAATTCCCCGCTTAGGTTCCCCCTTCTCCCTACTCCCTACTCCCCAATCAGCCACAAGTCGCAACCTGACCGTGCAGCTATTTTAGTGTCTAACTGTAATTACGGCCGCGGCAGCAGGTTTTCATATGCAGGTATGCAGGGCGGTGCACACGCATCGGGTGCTCCACTGCTCTCACAGCGTATTGGGGCAGTATCTCTGGCTAATGGAGCGGCACATTGTTCATTTTGATCGCCAGCGCTGCTATTTAATTCGGATTTTAACTATTTCACACACATTTTTCTCCTTTTTGTTGGCTTTTCTTTCTCCTCGACTTGGCTTCACTTCACTTCACCCCCGACGCAGTGTGGTCATACTGGCGTTTTTGGAATTTCGCAACACTGCACTTTTCTAAAGGCGAGCTGGGGACACTTTTCAGCACTACTGCCTCTTACTGTTGAAGTAATTTTATTTAATTTTGAAATAAATTAAATTACTATTAAAATAAGTAAAAACTTGCCAGTTTTAAGTACTACGAATGGTGATTAATACCAGGCAATTGAGCTAACGAGGCTCTAGTTTAGCGCGTAAGACTATAGAGGCCATTGTCGCTTCGTCTCTCACACCTTCGATAGCTCAGTTGGTAGAGCGGTGGACTGTAGTTGGCGCAACAAGCAATAGAAATCCATAGGTCGCTGGTTCAAATCCGGCTCGAAGGATTTTTTGTTTTTTTCTTTTGTTTTGGTTAAAATTTTATTTTAAAACCTTTGTTTTAGATAAAATACTTTTTTTTTATTCTTATAACCTAACACAGTTAATGGGCAGCAATGGAGGAGAGTAGTTGTCTGGCTTTCCTGTCTGTTGGATTCAATCGGATGGCGCGCTGCACCAACTTCAGAGAGCAGCTCTTGTCCACTGAACTTACAGCCTGGCTGGCATAGATGGTCGTCTCAGCATCCTCACTGGCCGTAATGCTAGAAGACAACATGTGAAATCTTAGAAATCCGTACTCAACAGCAACTCATTTAGCTTACCCATTCTGCAGATTGGTGTGGCGCAGCTTGAGAGCCATTAGAGCCGTATTTGAGGTGGCCAATTGGTAGAACTGATCCTCCACGAAATAGTCAAGGAGAAACTTGAGGAATATCTTGCGCAGACCCGAAGAATGGGGAAACATGCGGACACGGGTCTGCAGATAAGGCAATGCCTTCTGGGCTCCCTCCTGGAAAAATCATTAGGATAAGAAACATATTAGAAGCATCTCCAGCGTCTCCCTTACATTTATCAGGATGTAGTGAGCTGTTAAGTATGACACATCCGCACAATACTCCTCCTTGAAAGCGTACGCATTCAGCTCCGTCATTATCGTCCTGCTCAACTCATTGTCCCGGTGAAGTATGCCCAGTGCGTAGGATGAGTACAACGCCTGGATGGGAACTCCCTTCAGGAGGACACTAAGGAAAACATCGACTAATAAAATATACAAGCTAAATGTACAGAAATTAAGGTACCCACCATTGGTAGAGCAGGGTCTTGGTGTCCGCCTCGCCCTGGAATGCGTAAATCATGGAGGCCATGGCCACCAGAATGGTGGCCGCCTTGTCATCGTCTTGACCCACCACATTGCCCAGCACTGTGTTGTAGATCGAGTAGGACTCCTGCAGCTGGCCGGATCGGAAGTAGGCCTGGGCCAGACCTATAATCGGCTTGAATGTGGCGTGAGCCACTGTGTTCAGGGCATTCACCGCCTGATCCGGCTGCTCGAGCTTTAGGTACAGGTAACCCAGATTGGTGTACAGCTTATCCCGATTTTCTCCCGGCTCGCACAGTTGGCAGGCTCGGGTGAAGGCCTCCACTGCCTGAACGTAAAGCTTTTGGCGGGCGCACAGAAATCCCTGGAAGGTGAGTGCTGCAATGCTGGCATCCGCCTCCTCGTTTTGCACATACCAGTTGATGGCGTCCAGTGCGTAAACGTCCGCGTACATGTGTTCGATGGCGTGTCTGATGTGCGGCTTGGTCCGCGATTCGGGATCGGAGAGAACCTCGCACACCCAATGAGCAAATCCCAGGGCCGCCTCCGGGTGGTACTCAAATTGTTGGCAATGCCGGAACAGATCGAAAGCCTCCTCTCGATCGCCAATTGTCTCCGCCACCATGGCCTGGCCTATCCAGGCATTGGCGTAAATGGGACTGGACTGTTGGGCCCTGGTAAAGGCCTCGTTGGCCATCCTCACTTCGTCCAACTTTACGTACAGTACCCCGAGATTGGTCCAGGCAGTGTAACACTTCCTTTCCAGCTCCACCGCCTGGATGAAACAGTGCTGAGCCTGCGGCAGATTCTCGTGCTCCGCATGCATGTTGATTACACCGAGGAGATTCCAGTTCTGCCACCGATTGCTGCGCTCCTTGATGGCCATCTTGCACACCCTCTCCGCCGTCTCCAAATGGCCCTTGGCCTCCTCGGGAATGTAGATGGCACTGTGGTAACAGGCCAGCGCCAATTCGTACCACAAGTAGGTGTTCTGCTTCAGCTTTAAGGCGCACAAATAGAAGCGCTGGGCCAGCAGTAGGAGGTCCTTGCGGGAGAGATATGCAATGGATTCCTCACGCTTGGCCAGCGTGCCAGCTACATCCAGGTTGGCCAAGGATAGAGGCAGTTGAGCAGTCTGAACGAACACGCTGGCCGTCAGACGCCACAGCCAGACCATCCCCTGAGCCTCCGGTAGGAGGAAGGCGCTGTAAAAAATACATATTTAAACGGATTAACTGAGGATGAGCACCAAGACCAACCTTTGAAGATGTTCCACTGCCAGCTGGAAGTGCTGCTTGGCCCGGCCGTACAAATTCTGAGTCTTCAGACTGCTGGCCATGCCCATGTGAGCTTCAGCGGCGCCTCGTAGGCCCGGCAGGTAGCTGGGGTTGCCATTTAGGAGCGTCTCAAAGTCCTCAATGGCCTCGGTATACATGCGAATTGTCTGCAAGTTTAAATCTAAATTTAAGTACATAGTTCCGATTTACTTTTGGGCTTAAACCACACCGTTTTGATGGACGCTATCTGAAGCAGGGCATAACTGTTGGCCGGGGACAGCTCGAGGATCTTCTGGAACACCCGAATGGCCGAGTTGTAGGAACCACGCGCTGCATAGGCATCGCCCAGCGACTCCCAGTAGACCATGCACCGAGAGTCGTGCTTGATGGCAATGCGAAAGCATTGGATTGCCTGCAATATAAGGTTTTTGAAATCGGCCTTTCGAGATCATTGTCCCACCTACATTGTCCCACTTTTTCACTTGCAGGAAGTGCAGTCCCAGCTTATACTGCAGCCGGATGGATTCTTCGCTGCTCAGGTGCCGCAGTGTGTTCAGCAGCAACGTCTCGTTAAGCTCCTCCTCGCCCAGCTCCTGGTAGATGAAGCTCAGGGCATCTACCGCCTCGTCGGCCAGGGCGTTGAGACTAACGCACTTCTCGTAGCATTTGCGAGCGCGAGCCAAGTCGCCAGTGGCCAGCGGATACAGCCTGCCCAGGTAGTCGAAGCACTCGGCAAAGTGAGGACGCAGTCGAGTGGCTTTGAGTATGCTGTTCAGGGCATCTGTGTAGTTCTTCAGCTCCATGTGCAGCTTGCCACAGAGCAAAAGGGCGTCAAAGGACTCGTGGCTGCCAATTGCCTGAACAGCTTCGGTGGGGGATCTACAAAAAGGAGTTGTAAGATGGCCATGCGGTAACTAGTAACTAGTAACTAGTAACTAGTAATTAGTAATTAGTAACTAGTAACAAGTAACAAGTAGAACTTACAAAACAAATTCTGCCTTGGAGACTTCATCCAATGGTAAATCCTTTAGCAGCTGCTTGTCTCCAAGCTTAAAGTAGCAACTGCAAGAAGAAATTGATTGTTTATAATATAAAATCAATCATTACAATCCCAAAATTCTTACCGAGCTAAAGCTTTAACATTTCCTTGGGACTTTTCGAGTGTTTGGAGTATCCTGACCGCTTCGCTAAGCTTGGCAGACTCCCTTTCATGGGATAAGCACTCGGCATAAGCTCCGTGCTCCTGGCCAAGTTGCTGCCAAAGCTGCGTGGCCAATTTATAGGCACCGAGCTCCATGTGAATGCGCGCCAGCAACTGTAGCGTCTGCTTATAGGTGGGATGACTTTGCTGGGCCCGCAGCACCAACTGTCTGGCGGAGACGAATTGCCCCTCGGCAAAGAGATCAAGACCCCGGATGAGAAGAGCCAAATTGGAGTTGGGATTCAGTTCCAGCAACTGCTCGGCATACACCTGGATGGGGTGCTTTAGTTCCGGCTGCCAGAGATCCCTGTTGGCGTGGTCATGGTTTTCGCAGTACGTCTTGCATATCCACTCGTAGCCGTAGACGTCCTTGGGATGGGAAGCGGTCATGTTACAGGCGTGGCGGACACAGGAGGTGTAATCTTTCTCCTTGTACAGCCATTTCAGGTAGCGCTTGTACACAACACTCTGGGCACTTGGCTCCGAGGTAACCAGCAGGGCTTCCATTGTTGCTTTGTACTTCGAATAGAAATAACATTGCTTAAATTGAATTCTACTTTCTTATATGTATTGAAGGTTGTGCCTTACTAGTTGCTTATCCTCTGGGCTAATTTCGAAATCATTTGCAAACCAAATGCGTCCCAGATACTCCTGGATTTTGGCATAGTTCTTGTCTTCTTTGTTCTGAGATCTCTTCTTCAACGCGGCAAAGCAAGCGGGGGCCACACTCGAATCGGAGGCCAGGGTGAAAAGCTTCTCCAGGAAGTCCAAGGATTGCTCCCTACAATTTAAATATAAACCAGAGCTCTCTGTATTCCAATTCCTTCTTACGGTTGCAGATCCGCCAGCTGATCATAGATCTCCGGTAGCTCGCCGCTGGGCGCGCAATTGGCCAATCCCAGGAGCGCTGCAGTCGGTGGTCCCTCCGTGTACTCGATGCACTTGCGCAGATTCTTGGCCGCCTCAGCTTTGTCCAGGTTCTGGAAGGCAGCGCCCATCAACAGGTAGCCCATGGCATTTTTCGGATCCTCCTTCAGTAGGCGCTGCAATGAACATCAAGTTTGTACGGCGGAAATACCAGATACCCTGCAGCGGGCAAGTCACCTGGCACTTGGGTATGGCTTCCGCATGCTTGCCCAGCTTGATAGTCTCCCGGATGTCCTTAAGCAGGGCTTTCAACTCCTTTCCGGCACTCATTGCGTTCTATGTTTATGTGTTTTTTGTTTATGAGTGGTTCGTTCAAGTGCTGCAAAATGTGTGCGGAAGAGTAGTGTTGCAAGGGACCGAAAACAGATGGCAACTGGCCACGATTTAATAAATTGTGAAATAAATGTGATTTAAAATGCCCATAAACTGCAAATCTCAGTGTGGCAATCGAGCTGCTTTAAAGGTGAGTCGTTTGTCTAAATCCCAAACTATCTCTTGTTAATTGCCTGTACTCTCTACAGCGTCCCAAAACCGGAGATGCACTGTGCAAAGAATGCTTCTTCGCCGCCTTCGAGGCAGAGATCCATCACACAATCTCCTCCAGCAACTTGTTCCGGAGAGGCGAGAAAGTTGCCGTGGCTGCCAGTGGAGGCAAGGATTCCACAGTCTTGGCGCATGTGTAGGTAGCCGGAATACCCCATCCTTCAAACCTCTTATATTTCTTTGTTTCAGCTTGAAATTGCTCAATGAGCGTCATGACTATGGCCTGGAACTCGTGCTGCTTTCCATTGACGAAGGCATCACTGGGTATCGGGACGACAGCCTGGAGACGGTCAAACAGAACCGTGACGACTACCAGATGCCCCTAAAGATCCTCTCCTACGAGGAGCTGTATGGTTGGACAATGGACCGGATTGTGGCGCAAATCGGGCGCTCCAACAACTGCACATTCTGTGGAGTCTTCCGGCGGCAGGCACTGGATCGCGGCGCCAAGCTGCTGGGCGTGGACAGCATAGCCACCGGCCACAATGCCGACGATATTGCCGAGACTGTGCTAATGAACGTGCTTCGTGGAGACACCGCTCGCCTAAGGCGCTGCACCGATATTCGGACCGGCGGCGGCGAAGACTCCATACCCCGCGTGAAGCCACTCAAATACAGCTACGAAAAGGAGATTGTGATGTACGCACACTACAAGAAGCTGGTGTATTTCTCGACAGAGTGCGTCTTTGCCCCCAACGCTTATCGCGGCCATGCCCGAGCCTTTCTCAAGGATTTGGAGAAGGTGCGGCCCGCTGTCATAATGGATATCATTTACTCGGGCGAGCAGCTGCGTTTCAAGGACACCGTGAAAAGGCCAGTGCGCGGGATTTGTACTCGGTGCAGTTTCGTCTCCTCGCAGCAGCCCTGCAAGGCGTGCGTCCTGCTGGAGGGCTTAAACCGTGGCCTGCCCAAGCTGGGCATAGGCAAGAAGTCCAAGGGCGACCGCATGATCGCCAAGCAGGACCAAGAGTTGGCACTTCGAGAGCGTGCAAATTTAGTAAAAAACGATTTTTAACATTTGAAAGAAACGTGATTTTTATTTAAAGTTTTGGGAAATTTGTGTAGAATTCGAGGCTCGAGACTTCCAGGTCATATCTGCAAAGAATAGAAAAAATAATGATGAGTAAACTGGCAAGAATAGATTAATAAATTCTTGGATATGTTAAAGGCTCAGTGCCAAGTTTTTAACCAGGGCCCATAACCGGCCAAGCAAGACTCCCTATCTCCAAAAGAATATTGAAGAAGCTTGTCAGCGCTTGACTTTTATATGGTGTCTGTGAATGGTTTAAGTGATCATCATTGAGTCGTGATTAAAGGATAACTTTGGGTATGAGTACTAACCTTAGTTGGTTTATTCTACCAAGTAGAGCCATGATAATCGGTTTCCTGTATACTTCAAAGCCTAAAAAAAAAGAAAAGACCAACAATTAGCTAACTTAATATATAATATTTTTACAAACTAATGAATATATCATCAGTAAAATATATATTTTAATAGTTTGAATCACAACGGTTCATTAGAGATGTCAGAAAAGTATAGGCATCATTGAATTTGCAAGAAGACTTTTAAATTAAACAATAAATTACCTTTTTTTTAGTAACAGGTCCAGTTTACATCAAAGTTATACTGTTAATTCCTCGAAAGATCTGCAAATATAGAAAATGCTCTTCAGTTTCGATTATCACAAAAATAATATTCCAATTATATGGAAAAACTTCAGTAAATAATTATATCTGTTTTGAATCACAACGGTTCATAAGAGATGTCAGAAAATAGAATAAAAGGTCATCATAGTCTGACTAATGCTTTATATTTGGTTTTAAATGATTAACTTACCTTTTTTGATCTATTTAAAAGGGATTTTCAACCTTCTTGCTAGTTGCTGGCTCGAACTGAAATGAGAAAAGTATTTGTTAAATACATGTACATATTTATTTCTGGGATGATCAAAAAATTGGCGGCACAGTCAGTGAAAAACTTATAAAGCATCAATACATTTTTTCAGTCGAAAGATGGTGAAAGTTTCATTCATCACAAAGGAGTGCCAGGCCAACTTTTAGTTTGAATTAAATAGTACATACCTTTCATAGTTCTGTTCCAAAAAGCAATACACGTTGACATCTCCCTTATGTGGTTTCTGAAAGTAGATTTGAAACAGTTTAATAAAGATCCTTCGAATAATTCGTTTCAAAATGACAAGTTGTTATAAAAAAAAAATTACTTTAATTTAAAATCAGTGAAAACTTATATAGCATCAATACATTTTTATCAGTCGAAAGATGGTGAAAGTTTCATTCATCACTTTTAAGCAGATATAATTAGTATACAAACCTTCAGAGAAGCACATATTCAGGAGGCACGTGTTGGCACAAGACCCTCCATTTTGTTTCTGTAACAAAAAAAATATGTGTATATGAGTACCTCCAAAGACAATGGAAAAAACGTTTTTATAGAAAATTCATTTGTAGACTTTACGAAAAAAATATGCACCGCAAATTCAGGCATTTCGAATTTGGGTTATGCTTGGGCAAAGTACATTTATCTGCGAACAAGTAAAAAAGCACTAGCTAAAGTTGAGTTTCTTTACACCAGCGACTCGTGTTCGCCCTTAGGAATTTATATTTATAAAGTTGTACCATTTAACTCACCATTTCACATATTGCCGGCACAAAGACACAGCTCACCAAGGCATCTGCATCACCTGTAACATAACCAAACACATATTATAGCCTTGGTTTTCCTTTTTCTAGCCATTTGTCGAAGGTGCAGGGCATCCTGCCTGAACCACGTGATAGCAATCGAGGTGCAATCGGTAAAGAAGATGGCCCTGCACGCCACAACTTAATCTTGCAACATTGAGTTCTGCAAACAAGCCAGTTGAACTCTATCCGCAGTTATATTCGCTGCAACAGCCGGCTATTTATCTTATTTAATACTTTACTTACATGTTTAACGAAGGTGCGTTTTTTGAAAAAGTGACAGAAGTGAAGTTGGCTGCAGCAGAAGCAGTGTTACCAGATGATTGGCTTTCCCTCTAAATAATCTCAAAAAGTGAAATTTCCCCCTAAAAAATCCAGCCCTAAAATTTAATTATTGGTTGCGTTCACCAGAACATGTCCGTCAAATTAGCGTCGGTAAGTTAGCGTCGAAATGGAACGGTGGGAAATGGAA
>JAEIIH010004282.1:0-15815 GCA_018904745.1 Drosophila orosa
AATGTTTTGTTATCTTATAATAACTATGTAAAAGTTTGGAATTTAATGAAGCGATTTTATTAGGACCATGTTTGTCCTCATATTTATTGACTAATTAAATTTCTGGAAACTAACCATACAACATTAATTGATTAAACCCTATTTTGCTCAATTTTCAATTATCTCACAGGACAAACTTTTGCTGTGCTTTGGTCAAACAAGCCTCAAATGGTATTTATCAGTGCATTAAATAAGAAATTAATTTTGCCTGAAAATTGAGCCAAAAACAATATTTATGGAGCCAGGATCGCAGCGGAAGGAGAGAGGGAGGCCATTAATTTCGGCAAAGCCGCGTAAATATTTATACACAGATTGCATATGTCTGAGTCCGGGCAACGTTTTCGGCATTTGCTCATTTGTGGAAGTCAACAAGAGATTTCCATAATGCTCCGGGAAACTGTGGGAAGGGAATGGCTTTGGGACCAGCTGCCCGGCTCCTTTTGGACTGTGGCCCGGGGGATTTCCGGAGCTTGGAGGGGGCGGCAGCCAGGGGATTGCGGTCAAAGTCTCCGAGTCGCCAATTCGCCCGCCGCCAGGCTATTTGCGTATTTGTTGATTTATGCAGCGAACGGGGGCTTCTTGGGGCCCACCTGCAGCGGCACCTGGGCGAGGGTGTACACACTAACAAAAAATTTGGTATGAATGTATTTTGAACTATTGAAACTTTTCACAACTACTTTGGAGGCCGTTAAAAAATATTTTGAAGAAAATAATAAAAGTTAAGCACCAAATTTCATACTTTATGGCACAATATTATCCGATATTAGTTTCTATATATTTCGACTTTTTAATACTGAAATAAATATGTTGAAGTGCCGCAGAGATCAAATAAAAATGTGTTGAAAATGTTATTATTATATTTTTAATGATAGATTTCTTGAAATGCAGTTTTACATAAAACAAATAAGAATATTTTGTTTAAACATTTTTGTATTTATAGCTTAAGGACTCTAGTTTTTTCTTGTGTAGGGGTGTGTACCTCCTCCACCGATGCCCCATTCTCTCCGATGCCTTAGCCCGGAGCTGTGCAGTTGCATTATTCAAAATTGGAAAATCGTTTCCCCCTCCTCGCTCCGCCTCTCTGAGTGATTTAGCGTGTGCCTTGCCCGTTAACCGCAATGCAATTGTAATTACCCCGAATGGCTTCCGCACCCGAATGTCGTTCACCCTTAGACCAGTCCAGCCCAACCGACCCCCCTTGCAATTTTCGCAGCCCCCGCCCAGCGATCTCAATTTTTCCGCCTGGCTCCGTGCGCTGTGTTTATTGGTCGTGCAATGCTGCAATTAGTTCCAAATCATAAACGCCACTTCCGGGCGGTCAACGTGGTGGCGGCCAGTGCCCCAAATCAAATGTCCAGTGTACAATTGCGTGTAAATTTAAAATTTTAATCGTTTCTGTGCACGCACTCAAAACGCAACCGCAGCCAAAACACAGCAGTAACAATGGCATTGAAATTGTATGCAGTACTTTATAGGGAATGGGGATACCATGGATTTATCTATTTATTGTCCAAAGATAAAGAAGAGATTTCTGTGGCGGCAGCAGGCAACATTTTACTCCTGTTTAAAAATAAAGCAATAAATATTTAATGTAGCACTGATTATAAAAAAATTGAGTACTCTATAAGACCATGCTCAGGATATTATTAAGTTTAATTTGTTCTCACCACATTTGGATTAATAAAATGCTAGTTTATTAAAATATTATTATTAATGTAACTTAAATAAGTTCAAAATTTTATTAAGCCATAAAGCTACAATTTATAATACAGCTTAAAGCTTATAGTTAAAACAGATATAATTATATTTATTATAAATAAATTTGGCAGTAAGTAAAGTTTATTTTATTATTTATTTATTTACTAAAATTATATTAAAAATATTGCAGTTACTTTGACTGAATTCATATTGCGTAAAGTGTATTTTAATCCAGGATTTTACCAGTAAGCAGAAATTAAATGTTGCCAGGCCACGTTCCTGCTTCTCCATTGCACTCGCATCCACGGGGGGCAGCTCTGGCATGCGTATTGCGTATCTGAGGTGTATCTGTGTATTTATAATTTATATGCATTGTCAGCGGGCGCAGGTTGGCAGTGGCCATCTCTCATGCACTTGGCTTAACCAGGACCCAGGACCCAGGACTCTGAACCCTTAAACCGACACCCTCGCACCGTTATTGCCCAACTCCAATGCAGTGCACTCAGTTGTTGCAGGCGATTGTTTTATGCGTTGGCACAGACTCTCACACACACACACTCCGAAGCGATATTGCATTGTTGCATATTTAGCAATAATAAAATATTTAGTGCCATTTCCATAAATTTATTATCGCCACGCTTTCGAGAGGGTTGATGCATTGACCATTCATTGAGCAAACAGTGTATATGGTTTTTACCATTTGCTATTTTATATTCCACAGTTTAAATACTGGAAAAGCATACGGGGAGCATGATAAATTTTGTTCGGATTGCGCCCAGCTTGAACTTGTTGGCGCCTTAGCTATTTTTCTACCTGGTCAAATATCCTGTGTTCCTTCACCTTGGGTATCGTACCCACACCGGCTCCCTGGCCAAAATGACAGTCTGCAATGCAAAATTGCCCTGCTAGAATGATAAATTACACACCTTCCACCCGGACAATTAGGTGAGAGGCCGAAGATGAAGAAGGGGCTGTAGAGTCTGTTCAGCAATTTGTTGCATTCATGCGTTGCGCAAATATTTCCCAGACATCTCAGGCATTTTCGGCAAAAGGGTCATGAGGGGGTGAGCTGAAGATTATAACAAAGGCCAGGTCAGATAGGAATTTATTGCCTGAACCTGTGATTGGAAGTGGTTTGGAGGAGGCACTGAGCCTGTAAGTAGCTGAACCGCTTTATAAATGGACAGCATCATAAATAAATAGGATAGTTAAATATTTAACTAGGAATTTGACTTCTCGTTGGGGTGTGAATAAATATGAGAGTTTTTCATAAAAGTTAAATTTTGATCCTATTCGTTGCCTCATACTTATTCATATTTGGGCATTCATTTTCTAAAAAGCTCTCCGATTTTGTTGTTAAAGTTTTGTGAATATAAAATGTAAGTTGATTTATATTCACTCTATTTTTTGTCGGTTTTGTTATCGATGAATGCCAGCTAAAGTAAATACTCAATGAATGTACATATACATACGAATATAAAACTGCACTTATTTATTTATTTATTTATTCCAATATTACTGCTACTGCTGCCACCGTTGTCCATAAATATTCGCCAAATGATAATCATAAACAATTTTGTCGCTTAAAGCTGATGGCAAGGAGAAATGCCATCGAGGCGACCGAAGGTGTGGCGGGGATGGGGAACTGATACCCACCCATCGGGGGATTATTGTTGGATGATAAATGTGCTTAGGGTCGCGCCGAGTGTCAATTGTGTGTGTGTGTGGATAAATAAAACACAGATTTAACCATATATTATGGTCAGCGTGTGTTCTGCAAATACCCGCACATTTACAGCCATCAAACAGCAGGGGCCGGAGGGGCAGGGACAGTGCTGCAGCGCCGATAAGTTGAAATAATTCATTAAATATTTAATTGTAAATTGAAGTTGTCAAATCAATGCGCAAGCTTTTGATTTGTTGCCTGCGATTTGGTCTGGGATATTGACGATAAAGTGGATTCAGCAATATGTTTTATAATTGCTAACTGATATGAAGTATATATAAATATATTTGTAAGTAAGTTCCACTACTTAAATTTAAGGAGGAACTTAGGCTGAACTCGTTGCTCTCCTTTCTCATTATCAACGTCTGTTGTGTTCGCAATAGAATATTTTCCCCTGTTTCTGTCGAATCCTTTGTATTCAGGCTTTAAACCTTCTGTGCCCAATAACTTGAAAGTGAGAACTATAAGGTTGTTTCGCCTATCAATTGCTGCCATAGCTGGTCCTCATAGGAGGAGTCTATCCAATAAGCAGCTCGAGTTGCTTCCATCCGGCTAAGAGAGATTGTCCGTAGGACGATGAATGAAGGGAGGCACTGATGGGTCGGCGCTGTGGCCTTTCTTTTCGGTCAGATGCTGCACGCAGTTTCCCTTTGTTAATGATACTCTTGCTGGACATCAGCAAAAGTCCCGACAGGAGCGGCATCAGCATCATCATCATCATCATCATCATCATCTGCTGAAAGGATGCCACAGCATGGGGAGGGATTGCAAGGATGGCTCAACCATTTTGTGGATTTATTGACATTCTGTGATGTTATTAAAGTTGATTGCCAGAGACTGTGCACGTTTTTGGCTTAGACGAAGTACCGGCCATCGTCCGGGAAAAGGATTTCCTCATCTCCCTCCTCATTTTGGACTCCTGGTCATCCCATCAGGATGCAGCTCAGCTCCGCACACAAACAAAATGCAACCGACATGGGCTCACTGCGGTCAATTCGAAAGAAACAATGGCTGCAACAACCTCCGCTTCGACGGAACAAGGCGAAGCTTGGAATAAGTCCAGCCTAGGGGATTGGAGTTTGGAATACCCTCTTGATTATTATAATAAAATTATTTTATATATATTCAGAACCTTTTGAATAACACTTAAGGGGTAAATAGAATATATAATTAATATAATACTAATTCTGTTCCAAGTAAACGAGGAATTTGTTGTCTAAGAGTTAACTTTTCCGAGACTACAATAGTTTCAAAAATGTAACTTGACTTTTCAGTTCTAGAAGATCGAATAGGTTTGATTTTCCCTGGTATATGATTCCACTTAAGTCTAGCATACCCCCTGCCAGGGTATATACAGAAAAAAAAGAAGGCTTTAAGGGAGCCTCGTGCAAGGGGCCGTCACATCATCATCAAGTCTAATATGCGCATTATTGGTTTTGTCCTGTTTTGTCCCCAGACTCCGGTGTGTGTGCGTGTGTGCCTTGCTGCTGCAGTTATCCTTAATATGCCCTGCATGTTAATACGCTTATCCTGTTCTGGGAAACACACACACAATAAAGGACGCCAGCGCACACTCAACATGCAAATATCAAATGCAAATTCTACGGCGCAATATTAAAATTTTGCAAACAGAGAGCAAAAAAAGAAAAAAGTTACAACGCTCTCACTCGCTGCCTACGCAGGCTTGCCAAATCCTTTTGATCTTATTTTTTAATTTAGCATTTAATTTGGTTTCTCCTCGTGCCTTCTTCTGCTGCGGGTAACACATGGCGTATACTTGATAAGGATAATATGCGCCTGCCTTTGACTCGCTCAATTTTGCCTGATAAACTTATTAAAAAATATATGTATGTATGTAAGAAATGTGTGTGTGCCGGGGCCAAAAAAATGAATACAAATTTGGTTGTTTGTGCGTTGTTTGTTGCATATTAAATATGTATGTTTATTCAAATTGCTTTTCAGTTTTTTAATAAAACTCTGCGGCTTTGATTGTGTTTGAAATTTAATAAAAATTACGAAATAAAATTATTTAAGCCGAAATTAAAGTTTGATGCGAACAAGAATAACTCGTGGCTTTGGCCCACAAGCAATATATAAATATTTATCAATATTTCTTGTTATATCTCAGCCGCAGACCCACTAAGACCCACTTTTTGTAACTTGTAACAAATTTCCACAGATTTCCACTTTTCATATCGCCCTCCTGCGCGACCGTACACATACAGACATTTCCGCAGTTTGTCAACATGAAAAGGTTAACAAGGTAAATAAAACACGGCAAAAGGTAGATAGCGAGTACAAAAGGAGAGTAAGTAAAAAATCAAGAAACAAGGCCCACAAACAATGTTGCAAAGGGGCGCAGGCAAATCTTTGTGTCAGTTTCGAAAGGAGAGGAGGGGCGCGTCCTTTTTGGGTGGCGGGTGGCAAGGACGTTGTTGGAGTTCCTTTCGGGCTTTGGCAGCGGCAGAGGGATTCCCCACTTTCCTGTTCTGTTCGCTGTGTGTGAATAACAACATTTTAAACATGTTTGCCTTTTGCTTTTTTGCCGCGCTCGCGCCAACGTTTATGCAATTTATTTCTGCACGTTCCTCGCGCCCCTCGTGCTTCAATGCTCCTCTGTCTCACACAGGCAGCGGCTCCTCTTTCCCTCGCTTTTTTTTTTTTTTTGTTGGTTCAGCTCGGTTACAAAGCATGCCCGCCGGCTGGGCAATGTATAATCTTTTGGTTGTCTTTGGCTTCATGCCGCCCATCGTTGGAGTTGAACTCTTGACTGGCATTCAGGCCCTTTTGGGGAAACACCCAAAAAAAAAAGAGAGGTTACAGGGCATTTCGACTGCGTAAATCGCTTGGAGTTCAGCTGAAGGTAGAGCATTATAAAAAGTCAGGATGTAGGAAAGATTTCGAAAATTCTGTTAATTACAGAGATTTTTGTATAAATAATAAATCTGTGAAAGCGAATGTAATATAATATATAGAAAGATTATCTTAATGAGGCACCGAGCTTAGAAAAGCATTATTTTTTCAAAGAGTATTCCAAATTTAACACCTTCAATATACAATATCTTCCGTTGTATATTTCTGGTCGCTTAAAAGGTGAAAAGGCGAGCTGAAAATTCTCCGAGCTTGAGGCGGTCAGCGGTCTTGATATTTCCAACCCAACGAAAGTCCCGCTCCAAACAAACCCATAGGGCCGAGCCAACTTGGCCAAGAACTTTAACATAGTGTTCTGGCAGCGAGTGAAAGGAATCTTGGCGAGCGTGCAGGCGAAGTTTAAAGTTCGAAACAATGACGTTTAGTTTAGTGCTAAGCCTGAGATAGTTCCCCCCGTCATCGAGTTGGCATTTCCTGCTTGGTTATGCAGCTCAAGTCGCCGCGCTTGACACATTTCTCCAGGGAGGACGTTCGCACGTCCTTGTCCTCCTGCCTCTCGTTCGGCCCGTGTTGTTGCCGGGGGTCCTGTCCAGCTGTCAGAGCAACTTGTCAACGCAGTCATCAATGTCGGCGTGACAGCATCACGGCACCGGCATCGCCTGTAACTATGCCAAGCTTTTGCAATGTTTGCACATTTAGTCAGCGGAGAGAGGGCTTCCGTTAACCCAACGCCGATCAGGGGTCGAACATCGAACAGGGAGTTTGGCAAGTGATGGTGTATAAAGAATTTACTAGCAGCTCTTATTGGTTATATAAAATACATGCCTTTATGTTAAAAATAAAATTGATAAATATATAAACATAGCTTACAACAAATTTTATCTAAATATGTTCATTGCTAATTCCATTTATTATTCGAAATTAATTAAAAGTAACATTTACTCTTTAAAGTGAGATATTTAATGGGTTAATGCTGCAAGTCGCACAGTGGGTTCTTTGCCACTGACCAGCAGGGGCGAGAAAGTGTGAAAGCTGCAGCGACTTCTAACCAATATTAATGAGCAAATTCAGCAAGACGTGCACCACATTTAATCGAAAATTGAAAATAATATGAGCTCATAAAAACTGATGAGAGAAAATTTTAGCTGTAACCTCTGAACCTCTCTTTTTGGAAAAACAAACAAATAAGTATTAAAGACAACACGTTTAAATTCATGAACTTTGAGTCATTAAAATTTCAGGAGAAATGTTGAATAAAACAGAACATAATAATAATGGAAAATAAAACTCTAATTTATTTGTGTAAAAAATAATTTAAATTGCTTCAACTTTTGACCAGTTTCCCTCTCTTTTCGCTTGCATATGTGTGATTTTATGTGATTATTATCATTTGCTGTGACACAAAAAACCGACATATAAAAAAGTGCACAAACTTTGCCAACTGGGTAGTACGTGCTGCCCTATCCGACCCTCATCCTGGCGAAACCCCCACCCTTTTGCCCAGCGACAAATAAAGTTGTGAATCACCACGAGAAGTTAAAGAAACAAAAAAAAAAAAAAAAAGTCACGTGCAAAAACTTTCTTAATTTAAAAGAAATTTTCAAACAAACTCAATTAAATAATTTCAAGCACAAATAAAGATGAAAATGTGTGCGACAGGAGTTTTCGGTGGGGTTTGCTTGGTGGGCATGATGTTTTCATAGAATTTTATATGCTACACGGAGTCATGCAACTGCTGTCTGCAAGACAATTTTAATGCCACAAAATTTTAATTGAGCTAATCCCAAAAACCACATGCTGTTCCTGGGCTAACGAGCCAGATGTCAGTTGGCTGCCTTGGCTGTCTAATTTCCGAAAAGGGGGATTTTTCTGCAGCACACATGTTGCACACAGCCGGCTAAGTGAAGTCAAGAGGCATTAGACTGAACGTAATTATAATTGCCTTCTCAGAAAGATTAGCCCAGTTGGCTATGGAAAAAATTACCGAGGAAAGCTCCCAAGTACAAATCCTGACTTGCCATTCCTACACTGAATACGAACAGATCACATATCCAGCAACAGTAAAAATATATAATATATACAAAAAACAAAATGAAAGCCGATGAGGACTTTCTGACAAAGCGATCCTTAGTGATGGATGTGTTGAAACAGCTGGATGACATGCAGAATGCCAATAAAATGGAGTAGGTTTCATTAAAGCTCCTCTAGATCTATTAACCTAAAGGGGACTTTGATTTTCTATTCTTTAGCACTGGCACCAAGGGCAAAGAGGAAAAGAAACCCGAGGTGGACCCTTCAACAGGCGTCACAGAGACCAGCTTTGTGGTTACCGCCAGGGACATTCGAAAGAAATCCTCGCGACCCTTCAGGAAGGTCTACAAGAGCTCCAACCTCAACCAGATAACTTTTATGCGCCAGATCGAAGTCACTCAGCAACAGCGTGAAGAAGCTCACGGTGATCGCGAGCGTGTAGCAGATAGTTTTCGCAGGTGAACACCACGCAGGTCTTGAGGCAATCAAAAACAAATATATGTTATACGTTTTTCTTTTTAATTTCAGATTTGGCAATGAAGAGTTTCGCCGTACCAACTATGAAAAGGCTATATATTATTATTCCAAGGCTATTCAGTATGTGGCCGACTCGCCAGTTCTTTATTGCAACCGGGCTTTGGCCAAAATTAAGTGAGTTAACTTGATAATATATTTTTTCCCCACTAAATGTATACTTTAATAAAAGGAAGAGGGACTTCAAGTTGGCTATTATGGACCTGAACTATGTGCTCTTAAGACTAGACTCGCACCATTTGAGGGCTTGGCTCTATAAAGCCGGAGCTCTGGCCCGCCTCAATGACGAAGCCGAGTCACAGTATGCAATAACAAATGCTGGCCAGTTCAACAGGACCCCAAAGGATCAAAAGTATATAGCCAATTTCTTGGAGAAATTAAGAACCGAATTCTAAAACGAGTTTTAGTTTTGTAATGTTTACTTTTAGACGAATGAATATTAAAAATCACAATCACAATCGCGCTTTCATAAACAAAGGGAAACTAGATTTGGATTTCAGATTTCAATCAAATACCGATTGCACTTCCTGCATTTAATTTCATGTTTTTGTCACAAAAACTGCACCCACTTTTCATAAACACAAAATTTAGACACACACGCACAAAAACAACATGCTGGAAACTGCAAAAATATGGAAAATTGTTTTCCTTTTTCCCATCCACTACACACAACTACGAACACAACTCGCTCTTTGTTAGTGGCAAATGAAATTTGCAATTTTTTGCATAAATTCAATAAAAATTCCTATTGTCATGAGAATATTTGCCAATACAATATACAGCCCAGGGGGGTGTGTGCCCTGCCCCAGCTTCCAGCTGGGATAAGGGCCACTTATACGCTTCGTTGGGGGTTACACCGACCCCTCGGAATTCCCCTTCCGCCGGCAGCCACAAAAGACTGACGTTGCGGCTACAAATGCGGGCAATGGAAATTGAGGGGGAAAATGCGGATTCGAGGGCAGTAGTGGTAGTACATAGTAGTAGAGTTTTGCCGAGCTTTCAATATGGCGCCAACACCATTTGCATTTGCCAGCTCCACTGCACTCCGCCCAGCTCCTTCCTCCTCCGGAGCTCCTACCAAGTCCAGAAGCAGTTCCCGTTGCACGGCTCGTCGCCGTAATGAAATGCAGTTCAAATGCTTGGGGTATAAACTTTTGTCACAACAGGCAGGCAGGCAGTCAGCCAGCCAGCCAGCAGCAGCAGGAGCACAAGGAACTCGCCGAGGGACGCACTGGTGGGAGGCATTGGGCGGGTTGTAAACTAGCAAACAAAACGCAACGGAAGTGCCACAAAAAGGGTTTCACTGTTTGTCAATTGTGTGCGGCCGCAGAGTTGACACCTAAACCAATTCCCGCAAAACCAGCCAGAGCAGCTCCCTCATCCTCCCTGGCCAGACTTGGTCAATCCCCCTGACACTACTGACACGCTAACTGACTGCCATAGAGCTGCCGGGCTGTGGGAGTGCACTGGGAAAAACGCAGGATTACTCTGTAAATAAAAATAAAAACCAAAAAATAAAGAAAAATACATTCTTAAAATGAAAAATGTAATCCAAACCTATTAGTAAACTTTGGATTGTCTTCTACTACTATATTTTATAAGGTACTCTCTATAAATCTCAGTGTAGTCTGCCCTGGGGCCAATCTTAAGAAATGCAAAAATGGCTGTGGCTTGCTGCGGCTCTAATCAACATCAAACGCTGCACTTTCTGCTGGTGATGTTAGTGGCACAGCCTCAGCCACCGCCCATTCCTTGTAATCAATGCTGTAAACACTTATTTTTGTGGTTGTCACCGAGCTCTCCGACTACAATTTGTGCCCGAAACAGGAATCTCGGATGGAAGGAGGCGCACCCGGAGATGGGAAAGTTTCTTGTCCCTGCATCTCCAAACATTGTCTGGTTACGGCTTTTTGCAATAGAGAACTGCTGGAACTCGGTTCTGTGCCAGTTTTTGTGGTTACAACCGGGTCGAGGAGGATTGTAAGGTGACTTTAATGTCTGCTTTATATGGCCAGCAGCAAATGATTATTGCAGGTGAAGTTTTTAGCTCAGGTTAAGCTGGAAGAAAAAACTTTTCTTATCGAATCGGATGAAAAAACTTTGGATTCTTGAAGTGATTAGAAGTGGTTTACGTTTGGCTTAAACTTTAAAAGTTTTTTTTAGGTATTTGCCAACTGAGTTCTTGAAAACCTACAACTAATTTTTAAGTAAAGCCCACACCTGCTGCATGAGCCGAATTGTAATTGAAAGCAGATGAAAAGGTAAGACCCTATTTTTGTAATAATTATCTACTAACATAATTCAATTTATTAAGAAATCTTATCGAAATAAAGATAAAGAAGGTTTGAAGTCACTGAAAAGTCTGAAGCCCATTTTTATATACAGCTAATACTTCCTGTCTACGCTTTAACTTTGGAAAAACTTTCCTGTCTCGTGTGTGCCAGTCAGTTTGATTCCCCCATGGCATATAGTCAACTTCAACGAGGATCTTTATGAATCACACACACTAGAGCCATCGACGTCAGACTTTTCCGCTTTTCCGATCCCCAGGGTCGGCTTTTCAGCTGGCGGAGAAGTTTTCCCCGAAGGATCGCCGCCCATAAACTCATCTGGCGAGGAGAGGCGTTCGTGAAAAAGTACAAGCAGGCGACCCTTGGTTTTTGGGGCTTCTTGTTTGTCCGATGGCTTTCAAGTTGCGGTCCGTGGCGGCAGCAGCTTCTTGGCCAGAAAGTAATTTGGCCTTTATCTGTATTGCGGTTTGAACAGGGGGGCCAAACAAGCAACATCTTTCGCTCCGGTTTGTTGTAATATTTTGTTGGTTTAGCATTTTTGTTTTCCTTGTTTGCACCACATCCGGGACTCATTTTGGTTGTCTTCGGTTTGAGGCTAAAATTGCAGTCCTTCGCTCTCCTCTCATCGCCTTGCCTGGGTGCTGGGTGGGGAAAACTTTTCATTTGAGGGGCAGGGTCCCCATTTCTTGCCCCAACTTCTGCTCCTGCTGCTTCTGCTGCTGTTGCCTTTGCTGTCTGTGCTGACATTTGCCCGAATTGAACTTTTGGTTGCGTTGGGCCAAGTTTTTCATTAAGCGGAAAATATTCCGTGCTTTTTGTTTATTTTTGCATCCATCTGACATTGACTGTCATTTGCCCTTTCCGGCTGGCAGTTCATTTAAAGTTTACGCAGCTCGCTTTTAATTAGCATCGAGATTTATCTAGTTGCCCAGACCCAGTCCTCCCCTCTCGGTTATAGAATCCCAATCGATTGACACTTTTGGCTGCTGCTTTATTGGGGGATTATTTGCTTTACTGATTTCTATTTTCCTTCTGGCCAAAGGAATTTCGAATGCAAACAGCATCGAACCCATCGAAAGGACAAACGGAACATGTCTTGAGACTCAAGGAAAAAAAAAATACACAAAAAAGATACAAAATCGAAACAAGTGGATGGGAAGCTTTGGGAATTCCATTGAAGTATGTGTTTGTTTGTGAATGGAGATGAGTTGGCAGTAGACAAAGAGCTCTAGCTACTTTTCCCTCTTTTTGAGTGAATTAGCAATTGGTAACCTGCAGAATGAAACAGTGAGAGAAACCGGACTTGTCACTTATTAGGAATTGATAAATATTTAATTTTAAAAAGGTTACTAAATTGTTGTTTAAAGGCAAATCTCACAAATATCCAGCCTACTTGTTCCACCTTTCCTTCTCCAAAGTTATTATTTAATTATGCTTGGGGAATGGGGAAACTTCTGCAGTTACTTCTTTCCTATCGAGTTTCCTCCGGTTGAAGTACAATTCACAGTGCACTCATTTCCCACTCTCTGTCTTTCCTCTCCCTTGGCACTGCCGAACTACCTAAGGAAATATATTCACGTTGCTTTTTCATTATTCATGACAACTGGCTGTTGGTCCCCTCATATGCGAGTATGTGCGACTATAGCCCGAGGTAGCTGTAACTGAGTCTGAGCAAATAACAGATACAGATACGCAAACTGAGGAGCTGCGGCGGCGGGGGGGTGGTGGCCATAACAAATAACAAAGATGACAATAAAAAGCAGCAAAACAATTTCCCCATAGCCGAGAGACCCAAACAAAAAAAAAAAGAGGAAGAGGAAAAAAACAGGGCAAAAGAAAAGGGAACTAATATTTTAAGAACACACAGCGAACGCCGGCGAGGGGAGAAACTTAATCGCATGTGTGAAGGGGGGGTGTAATGGGCGGGTGGAAAACAGGCAACAGTTTTCCTGCTTCTTTTCTTTCCTTCTTTTTTGCTACGCAAGTGGCCGTCATCAAATTCAAGTGACATATTTAGACAGCTAAGCGACTCCCAAGGTGAAGCTGCAGCAGCAGCAGCCGGAAAAGCCGTTGGCAATTTCCAGTGTCTAGACCAAGGGTGGCTGATACAGCCCCAAAATGAGAAAAGACAGCAAAGTTGCGGGCACCGACTATGAAATACCCAAGGTTGGTTGTCTTGATTTTAATGTATTTTGGGGGTGGCTTGGTTTTGACAACATCTTACACACAATTATGGAATATTGACTTCCTTCTTTACAATTATATTATTTTATATATATTATTTTACCGTCTTGCTTTAGTCCTTACAGTCCCAAAAATCAATACCTTTTTGTAAATACCTTTCTCTAAATACGTAATACCCTTAAAAGAATACAGAGTATTCAAAGAATAGACATAAGGGGAATAACCGAAGGGAAGAGCGATGATGTAAGGGGAATCCTTGGCCCGGGACAAGTTGCTTTTAATAATAAAATCATTGAGCATCAAAGCATAAAACTCAGTCAAGTGCAACATAAGCTTAAAGACCAAATCGTGATGGGGCGAAAGCGAAAAGGGGAGTGCCCTTACCTTGGCGGTTACCTCGGCGCAACCCCAACATGTGGGCATGTGCTCGCCCAATTCGATTTTCCACTATCTATATACGCTCATATATATACGGATTCCGCCTTTATTCGTTGCTCTTGAATGTGATTTAATGTTATTTTTACAGCCAAATTAGTTGGCTTTTGATGTTCGCTTAACTTTGGCTGCTTTAAGCCGAACCACAAAGAAAATGATGGTGGCAGAGGTGGCCTATAAAGAAGGCCGAATAAAGGAGCACGAATTTATGGCAGATGGCGGCGGGTGGCTGCAGTCATAAAGCCTTTTCAGGGCCCTGAATGTGTATCTTTAAGATACACATGTGTATGAACAGCCGTGTGAGTAACTGTAAGTGTTAGTGCAACTGTTACTGGTATTAACTTTTATCTTAGGCCACACTTTGATTGCCCCACTTTTGTTTTGAATGACTGTAATGACTCCAACTTGAAACTGAGCCTTCGAGTGAAGTGCAATCGCTTCAAGCTGTTGCAGTTCGTATCTGAAAGGTCTTGACTCATAATGTGGCAGCTGTTTGCTCGACTCAAGTGCTTTCAGCTTGTTCACAGTTGGCAAACATTTTGATTGCCACTCTGATTGATGAATGCCTGTGTGTTTTTTATTCGTATTTCGTTTTAGTTTCAAAAAGTTGTTGAGCTTTGTCTGCTCCTAAAATGAAATGGTCCTTGTTGAAGGTAAACAAATTTGTATCTATATGAAATAATTTAAACATTTTATAAATAAATAAAATATTTCTATCTTAAATTGTAGATTAACTAAACTCGCAAAGCCAAGACAATTTAAGAAAACTTTAAGCTCCGCCTAAGGATGCAATAATTTGTGTAATGTATACAGAACTACTTAAGTTGAAACCAATCAATTAGGTAAAATCCTTGGTTGCCTGCGAAACAAATCGACATGTAATTGAAATTAAATGTCTGAGTGGATCCTGTGGCAAGGCACTTAAGCGGACAAACCCTTGAAGCCATGTTTTCCCTTAAACAAATGAAGAATCAGTGAAACCAATGCCAGACGGACAATTACCCCTTAGCTATTTCCTCTAAGCCCCTGTTATTTTACTTGGCCGTCTCATTGGCATCGTTCTCGATTGTTAATTATTTTCATTGTACTTGTTATGAAAGTTTTTGTTTGCGCTGCCTCGTTGTGCCCTCGGAATTTGCGCTGTGAGTCTATGTTGTCCTTAAGGATTTTGGGCATTTAATTAGGCGCAATCAAGTTGACATTTTAAACAATTTAAGCGAGCAAACACGAGGCTGTTTACTTCGCATTTCCCCGCTGGCCCGCTGGCCCTCTGGCCCGCTTCCCCGCTTCAGCTTTGACTACTTTAGCGCATATTAAAACGCTTTATGGCCAAAGGCCAATTGCCAGCGAGTTGAGTGAGTCTCAGTCGAGTCCTTTGCCGTTGGCAGTGCTCCTTTTTGGCCCGAAAATCGATAAGCGGGAGACTTGGGGGCCCCCGCCCTCCGCTGCTATTAATTATGTCTTTTGCCGTTTTGTCGCATTGACGTAGGCGGAGCAATTAAGTTGCTGCTGGTGGTAAAGCGGGGGAGGGAAGATGGCCAACAAGGGCAGGAGTGTTGGTATCAGGAGCTGTGGGAGGCTGCGGAGGCTGAGGAAATGAAATTCGGCCTGTGCTTTGGTCAGGCACATAATACGTATCAATGGGCAATTCCCGCCCGGCACCCTCTTCCTTCTGCCAGTTCTCATATCCTATCCTGACCGCCCCAACTCCGGTTGTTACGTGACCAGCAAAGTAATTCAAATGAAAATTTAATTTGTATTTTTTGCTGGGTGTCTGTTTCCTCTATGGCTCTGAATGCGTTGGAATTGGCATCTAAAAAAATTATGTACACAAAATATTGATTACACTGGCTTTCAAGAAACAGCTACAGCAAAGCTGTAATATATCTCAAGCAGTAACATTGATTAAATTTATTAAATTAAATGAATTAAATTTTCGTTACTGCTTGAGATATATTATAGCTTTGCTAGGCAAGTAGCAGTTTCCTGAAAGCCAATGTAATCAA
>JAEIIH010004300.1:0-14631 GCA_018904745.1 Drosophila orosa
TAACTCATTTTGTGGAAGGTTTCTCTTAGTCAAAAAATATATTTTATCAAGGAAGGTTTATCTTGTTTAGTTACTTAATTGTTTATTAAAATGCAAATTGGATCAATAAGAAAATAAATTGTTCGTCTTAATTTAAAAGAAAAACGTAATACTTTCCGAAAACCTTGTTTCAAAAGAAGCTTGGGATCATAAAACCTTTAAAACTCTGTCTAAAAATATCCCAAGAAATGTGTGGGCAAATAAATAGAACAAATAAATATTTAACCTAAAGTTGTAGAATTCCCTGAGATATCAAACGATAATGGATCCCCCAAATACAATTTCCCTTATCTGTACATGACCCCTTTTTCCCGAGTGCATTACCTTTTGGCCAGTTTTACCACGCCTCTTTCAGACTATTACCGTGACTTATCGAGGAGCATTCGCCCACAAAATGCCGGTCGATAGCCAGGCCAGTGGACTCCCCCCACCTTCCATGTGTCCTTTGGGCCACGCTCATTGGTCAGCGTCGGCTAAAGGACCCTTTTCCGCCCCCGCCGCGTAACAGTTGGCCAACTCAGGGGGGGTTCTTGGGGGTTTGTAATCTGGCTAACCAGTTATATGAAGTCCTTGTAACCGGGCAGCACAAATAAATGCCATGCGGCCCGGGCCAAGTGTCATGTATTTGACGAATAATTACCGTCAACATTGCGTGATTGGTTGAATCAGCCGGCGGCGTGGGAGGAGCAGGGAGAGCCAGGAGGACTGTGGCTGGCTTAGAATTAGCTCCACATGGCCACAGGGGGTGGTGTGGTTCGGTGTGGGGGGGGCGGTTGTTGTGTGACAAGAACCTATAATTACCTTCGCTAAGGTGGTCGCCAGGACTTGGCTTGGGCCATAACTCAGCGCAGGATTCAGAGACAGACACAACGCGGTCGTTGGCGCGAACGGATGTCGAAGAAGAGGATGCACTCGCCAGCCCAGTCGCCCATTCTGGATGTCACCGAGACGCTGTCACTGCACTCTGACCTGGAGGCGGATTATGAGCCCAAGAAGAAGCTGCCCTCGTCGTCGTCGTCGTACTCGTTTCCTGCTTCTCACAGTCTCCGGCTGCCGGGCCTGGGATTCCCCGGTCTGATCCCAGGCTCCAAGGTGTCCCCTGGCTCTGTGGCTCCCACTCTCCCCGCCTTCGAGTACATTGCTCCGCCGAGTCATGCCCTGCAGGCTCTGGAATTCCCCCTGATGGAGCTCAATCGTGTGGGCGTCATCGGTGGCGGCATGTTTCCTGGATTCATGCACCGACGGGTTCGCGGTGAAAAGCGACCAATTCCCGATGCCCAAAAGGATGCCAAGTATTATGAGAGACGCAAGCGGAATAATGAGGCGGCCAAGAAGTCGAGGGATGCAAGGAAAATCCGCGAGGATCGGATAGCTTTCCGGGCGGCTCTGCTCGAGCAGGAGAACTCCATACTGCGGGCCCAGGTGCTGGCCTTGAGGGACGAGCTGCAGACGGTGCGACAGCTCCTGGGGGCCACCACTGCCGCAGGTGGGATGTTATCCATGGCCAGACAGGTGTGAGATCAACGGAGAAGCAGGAAAAAAAATGTGTGGTTATTTGTACATAAAAGTGAAGTGCGAAGAAGTGGAATCCCTTTTGGTTATACCGATTTTTGTTAATAAATGTTTAAACTAAAGTTAATGGAAGCTCATTTTAACTAAGGGAAACTCCGACGGAACAAAATCTCTTTGAAAAACCAAAGAAAGGAAAGTGGATTGTTGAAGAATATTAAGAATACTAAATTTAGATTGAAAAGAAGTAAGGAAATTAACTTGGGAACGTCGAAATTTATAGATCCTTGCAGTTTGCAATTTAAAATCGACCATAACTAAGCCAAAAATGCATTAATTTCAATTCGGAAAGCTGTTCTGTGTTGGTGTTGTTTGGGTTACAAAATCTGCATACTAAATTACAATTTTTGAAATATTAAAAATTTTGTCAATTTTTGACAATTTTGATGATGTAACCCCTTACAACATTTTGGAAAATTTGAAAAATTTTATTTTCGTGCAAACATGGCTTGATCAACTTGGCTTTTGATAATGATTAAGAATATATTTGATTTATAGGGTCGGATATGACTCCTTCACTGCTTTTCAAGCTTCTGACTAAAATTGTAATACCCTGCATGATGTAATAATTATAGGTTACAAGCAATGGAAGCATGGAAATCATTTAAAAATGGAAGAACAAAATGTTAAACGGTAGAAAACTAATTGAAATTAACTATAGGTTACCAGCAATGCCTTAAAAAAAAGCTTGAGAAAATGTTGAGCTTGAAAAATAAAAATACAATCATTTTAAGCTGTTAAATATTTAAATAAAAATATGCAGACCACCTTTTGGTATGAAATTCAGACTGTAAAGACACTTTGGTATTGAATTATATATAGATTTCATACAAAAGGTATCTAAAGATGTTCAATTATAGTAAATTATGTGAGAAAACCTAACTAAAATATGATCTAATTATTATTTATGAGAGATTAACACCTCTATTTCTCAAGTTGAATGTAAACTACTCTCCAATTAACCACACAAACTTCTCAAAACATTATTTCCCTTGTTGTGACTTCATTTATTTGTTTAAAGAGATTTTCCTTTAAAAATAAACTTAAAACCTCTGTGAAATATAAAAATCATATAAATATCAAAATTAAGTTTAAAACTCTCCACCTTATCTCCACTTAATTCCCTAAACTATTTCCATTTTGTTCAAATCGACTTTATTGCTTGCAAAAAATGAGTTCAACATATTTAGCGCATATAAATAATTAATTATAATTATAAAATAATTAACAAACTAGTGTTCAAGTGGCTGCATTTGCACCTGGCCAGCAGAGTCCAGAATCAGAAGGTACTGCTCATTGCCAGAGCTCCGAGCTCCGGCTATATCCGTGACTTTCAAGCGCCTCTCAGTCTGCTGTTCACCGCTGCTGGCCAGCATCTCTCTGTCCCGGTAAAAGTCATAGGTGCGCACCGAGCCATTTGCCAGAGCGGAGAGTCGCCAGCCATCGCTGGAGAGGATCAGGGCTTGGACCAGATGCTGACGCAGACCACTGCCGCTCAAGAGTAACTGCTGGTCAAAGACCCGCATTTCGTAGGAGCGCCTGGGTCGCTCAATCAGCTCCAAGGCCGTATTCGGTCTGGCATCGTAGCTGCTGCCGTCCACTGGGTCCACCTGCTGGTCAAAGGACCGCCGCTCGTTGAGTATAATATTCTGAATGGCACACGATTTGCCCGTCTCCGGATCGGGCTCAGCGGTGGCCGGCGGGTGACCTGTCATGGGTCTTTGGTGTGCCTTCTGTCGCTGCCTTTGCCGCTGATTACAATTGAGTATCATGACAGAGCCATTGGACAGACCAACGGCCACATAGCTCTCATTGGAGAGCACACACAGCGAGGTGGGAAAGAGGAACCTGCTCTCATTTACCGCAATCCTGGTGAAACGCTCTGGCTTCAGGCTACGCGTGCAACAAAGCACAAAGTTCCTGTTGGTGCACACATAGATGAGGTCACACCCAGTATCGATGCTGGTGAAGCGCATGCCCTGCAATCCTTGTCCCTGCAGGGCAGTGGTCAGCGTCTGGGTTTCGTTGAGCTCCCTTAGCAGATCATCGCTGTAGATGTTGCCCTGAAACAGGCTCTTGGTCTTCTCATAGGCACTCGTATTGCTCTTCAGGAGGCGTCGCTCTAGATAGCTCCTCAAATCACAGCTGGCGCTTTGGAGGAGCTTAACCCGCGCCCAGGGTGAGCTAAACTCGTTGGTATTACTAGATGAGGCGCCCTCCACCAGAGTCCACATGGTCAGCAGGCCAGAGTCGTTGAGAGCGGCGTACTGTAAAGGGTTTTGGTTGAGATTATTTACTTTAAGAGGTTAAAAAAGGTCTCAGTGACCCACCTGCACTTCCTTAAACGGTGTCCCAGCTGTGGCCAGGCCTCCTCCGCTTTTCGCTTGACAACGAAAGCTGCGCACATCCACCACGGCTCCCAAGTCCATGGCAGCCGTCACCTCCTTCAACTGATGCATCTGCTCCAGCATGGGCACCACCGACTGTGTGGCTGCAAAATGCGTCAAATGGCCATCCAACTTGGAGCAGTAGCTGTGCGTTTCACGCAGATCCCACATGGCCACACTTCCATCCCGAAGTCCGGCCACCACAATGTCAGGAGCTTCGCTGCAGAGCGCCACCCGACTTACCTCCGCCCAGGTGGAGAGCAGCCTTAAAGGCTGGCCGGGATTGGTCAGGGACCAAACCATCAGCAGGCTGGCAAAGTCCTCCTTGTACACATTGCTCTCCTGGGGGCACTCGTGAACGGTGACCACCAGTTGACCGCTGCCAGCAGAGCTTCCAAAGATGCGACGCACAGGCAGGGCATTAAGGAGTCCAGTTTGAAGGGGTATATTCCTGGCACTGCTAGAGTGATTCTGGTTCTGATTCTTGTTGCCTTCTAAAACCCTGCCCATCAGACGTGCGGCCTTATGGACAAACGCATTGAGTCGCTCCAGATCCGTGGTCTTGGCTAATTTTCGACTCTGCTGCTGCTGCGAGCGTGACTGCTGCATGTGATGCATTCGCTCCAAACGAACGAGACTCTCTTCATACTCATCTCTGGGTTGGCTCTTGAGGGTCTCCATCTCTGTGTCCGCATCCCCACTGCAGCTGAGCACCAACTGACCGCCATAATGCGGCGGATGCTGTGTCCAACTGCTGCGCGTGTGCACCTCCAGTGTCTGGCACTCGCCGTCCATGTGGGGCGACTCCGTCTGCGTGGCCAGCTGGCAGGCATTCAACTTGCCGTAGCTCTGCATGAAGCCCTCGTAGCTTAGGGGTTTCATCTCGAACAGGTGGTAGTTGAGCTGATCAAAGCGTAGTTTGGCCATCAGCTCTTGGCCGCGGCGACTAATCACGGGATGGGACACAAAACCGGAGTAGCCGCCGTAGTAAGTGTTGCTGCCGCTTTCTTCCCCACTTTGAGGCTTCTCTGCACCACCAGTTGTGCTGATGCCAGAGTCCAGCTGATCCGAATTGGCCATGGAGCTGGTATCGAAGCTGTCGTAGTGCTGTTGATGCTGCTGCTGCTGCTGGGGATTCCTTCGCTGATGCATCTCGTAGTGGCCAGAGTCTAGCTTCCGCTCCTGATCGCGCTGGATCACAGTGATGGGGTTTTGTGTGGGCTCAGAGTCCTCCTCCTCCACCTCTGACTCGTCCTCTTCTTGTTCCTCCTCTACATTCGCCTCGGACGAGGGCAGCTCTTCTTTATCATCCCGTTCTTCTTCATCTTCCTCGGGCGTGCTGGCATCCGTCTCGAAATCCGACTCGTAGGACTCAAAGTCATCGGAATAGTGATCCGATTCCTGGTCGGTCTTCTTCTCCTCCTCGAACTTGACTTCAAAGGCCACTGGTTGCTTGACGGTCTCCGGTTCCGGTGGCTTCTCCACCTCGTTTCGCTGCTTGGCTGATTCTCGCTTGAGAACCACCACTTCCTCGGGCTGCAGGGTGCGCGTAAAGGTGCGGGTTCTGGCCGGAGCAGGTGGGGACTCTTCGTCTGCCTGTTTTGCCTGCTCTCTGCGCTTTTGCGGTGGCGAGGCCACCGTGACACTGTGATAAGTGTCCAGAACTGCATTGGGCTTGGCTTTGGATACAGGAGTCTTGGTCTTGGTGGGCTTGGAGGGCGGGTTGCTTGTCGTGGGTGTAAGCCGGCTGCTAGCACGCATTGCTCCTGGGGATGGAGTGGTCCTTTTGCTGAGGGGTTCCCTTACTTCCTTGCTTTTTGTCGTGTTTACCGGCTTTTTGCTGGTCGAAGGTTGGGTTGTTGCTGCAATTTTCCTTGCTATTTTTTCACCTTCCAGACTTTCCGGTTGCCTGACCAGTGACCTTCGCTCCTTTGATTCCCTGGCTGTTGTGGTCGCTGGCCCACTTGTTGCCGGTGATTTTGTGGCTTTCCTGGGCAATATTTCACTTCGGGTCTGTAATTTAAATAGAATTTTGAAATCATAACCGTTTTCTGTGATATTGCAGCACTGCTCAACAGCACTTTGCAACACTGGCAGCCCAATCCAAACAAAAGAATTTTCTCTGTGTGTTGCGATCGGTTTTAATTAGTTTTAATTGAACTATTACATATATTTGCGGCCTTAATAAAATGCTGGTGCGGACTCTAATTCGCAGTAACGCTTATGTGGCTGTTATCGTGGGGAATACAATTAAAAACGGAGTTTGTGGCAGTTTTAAAAGATAAAGTGAAGGAGGTGGAGCGCTGCTGCTGCTCCGGGTTTTGTGTCTCTTTGTGAAGTGCAAATTAAAGCTGCAAAAAAAGTGAAATCGCTTGGCTGCGTACTAATCAATGGAAGCCCAAGATCGTGTTGTGCTTTCGAGTCCAGCTTGTGCGTGATTTTCAAGGCCCGGCTTGGCTTACGTTCGGTTTGCTGCTGGTTCGCGTAGCATTTTTCGACATTTTAGTAAACGTAACTAATGTATAAATTGCTTAATTTAATGCCGGAATGCCACGTAAATTTAATCAATTGTAATGCTGCTGTTCAGTTGTGACATTTTTCCTTGTTTTCCTGTTTCCTTGGCAACATCACATAGCAACAACAAAGGCGCAGGAATAACAAAATCAGCTGATAGCCAGTGCTGGAAAGCGCTGTCATGTGGCAAAGCAACTGGTAGGTATTTAATTAAATTAAGTAAATTGAGTTAATTAATTATTATTAAGTGGAAATATAAGCTTTAACTAGTTTTAAAAGCTGCAAAGATATGGCGCCAAAGCTAGAGCTTCAGAGTTCCAACTGTCAACTCTGTTATCGATAATCCAAACTGTCATCGTTACTCAAATTCAAATTCAAGCGCCAACTTGGTGATACAGCCCTGGTTGAAGCTACTTTTTATTCTTAACTTAAATTTAGCGTAATATCACAATAAATAAGATTAGATTTGAGCTCGATTGAGGTTGAGTGCCTATTTACTAGGCAAATCGCGGCATTAGCGTTCCCAGGAAGCAAACCAGCAAAATCATTAGTGCACTGTCCTGGCCGTACTTCATGGCTCCACTTTCATCAAAGTTCTTGTAGTACTGCGTTGTCGCATACCGATCATAGATGTGCTCCATCACCCGCTTGGCATTGTCCCGGTGCAGCTCCTGCCTGCCCAGCAGTTCATCGGTGGTGTCCCGGAACAGGATATTGTTCTTGTTATCAAAGACACCGTAAAGCGTAAACGGACGCGTCTCGCTCTTGTACTTCCTGCCAAACAATTGATCCATGTCCCTCAGCGAGTTGTAAATCTCATTGTGCCGCGTCACCGAGGAATTGTGCGTCATCAGGTGGCCACGGGTGGTCCAGTGAAGGTAGCAGTACTTGAAGTTGGAGCGCTTTTCAATGCCCCCGTAGGGACAGAGGACGCGGAAGGCCTTGTGGTTGCTGCGCATCACCCAGTCGGCGGTGAGATTGCCACTCACATACTTATTGTACACATCAGAGCTAAGGAAGGCCACCTCACCACCCTCGGCTAGACACCGCAAAGCGCCCTCATCGCCCTGATAGTGCAGCGGACACTGTCTTCCCTGATCCGGATGCCACAGGCAGGAATCGCGATGGAAAAAGGAGTGCAGCGAGTGCACCTTGCCAGTGGCATTCACTATGGTCTCTTGGACGGCCAGATGAGCGGCTCCCTCGTAAGAGGGCAGGCAGGCTCGTGTCCCACGCAGATCCTTGAAGCTCTCCACCTTGGTATCCTTGTGAACCAAGGCAATGGTCACATACCGATTGTGCATGTCCTCGGCGAACTCGTAGAGCATTGGCACCAGGTTGTAGTCCCTCTGCGCCTTCACACGCATCTCCTGATCCACCACAACCACATCCGTGCCCCTGAACTTGGTGTTGTCCAGACATTGCTCTAATTCCATGGTTCGCACACACTGAATGTTTGGCTGAACGCCATAGACCTGCGAGGCTTCCTGCAGCCAAGAGCACTTAACATGCTCAATGATGGACGTTGTGCAAACAACAATCGAGCGCGGTGGATTGCATTCCGGGAAGCTGTAAGCCGACTGGAAGGCTGTGGCCTGGTCCAGGTAGTCATCAATCGGTATTACATTGTCCAGCGGCACCGTAAACACATGGTACGTCTCCAGCAGGCTGAGCAAAGCACTCTGCCAGCTATCCGGCTCGTCGTGGCTCAATCCGGTGACCAGGCGCTGGATCTGAGCGGCATGAGTGCGACGGGCAGCCACCACGGGCCAGGGCTTTGCTACCCAAACACAAGGCTGCGAGGCATTCATGGGTTGCAGGTGACCATCCGGACAGAGGTAGCTGTACTCCGAGGGATTGGCCTGGGCCGAAATGCCAGAGAACTAAGAGGAGCAAAGGTTATATAAAGTTACCTATGGAGAGTTTAGTCTTTAACTCACCCCAAAATGACTCTTAACATCGTCCAGACGAGCCCAGGCCACATTTCCACCGCCGCTGGTCAGGCAATACAAAGCTCCACGTCGCCCCCAGTGCTTGTCTGTCTGATCACAGCTGCTGGGATCGTAGCACATTTCACAGAGCGAAGGATAGCGGCTTTTCAAGATGCGATCCTGCTTGGGATCCGGCACCCAGGGACCAGCCTTGCAGCTGGGACCAAAGAACCTCGAGGTGGAGGCAATACGATCCTCGGTGACGGTGAGCTCAGGATTGCAGCTTCTGGAAACCATAGCGGCCTCAAAGTACTGCCAAAAGAATCAAGAATCAGATCATTCCAAGTAACTCCTCCAAAGATTACTTACATTAGCCAGAACCTCCGTCCAGTGATTGCCCAATCCGTAGCCAGGATGACACAACTTGGCCCGGCGAAGATCATGAACCGTATGAATATTTGCCTGATTATCCACCACAGCCACGATTTCATACTCAAAGTTGGACTCGTGTGAACGCAGCTCGCTGGCCACCAGAATCTCAACGCTGGCCCAGCGTGCCGCCACCAGATCCTCGGAGGTGAGAACACCAAAGTGTGCGGTGCCCTTGTGGATGCGACGCACGCAATCCAGCCGGTCCACGCCAATGACGCACTCGATGTTGCTCTTTGCCTTCAACAGTGGACAGAACTTGGGGGTTTTCCGATAAATGCCGCGCGATTCCACCACGCAAACCCGTACTAAGGAGGAGGAGATAGAGAGGGAGGAGCAAGTGAATACATTAAGTTGTGGTCACCAATTTAAGTATTAAATACGCCGCTAAGAAACCTGTTTCCAGACAGGCGGCATTAATTATGATTATATTTATTTTAGGTAGCTTTTTAAAGCGCTTGCAGTTTTCGGGAAAAGATTTTATCTTGGGGTTTTTTTGAAGTGATTTAATAATTCCCCTCAGGTGGGGAAAGGTTTAAGTTGCATTCGCAGAATTGGCACAGCGGCAAGGCAGTTTCTGGCTGCTTTTTGGGCAGTGGAGCACACGCAAGCTTCAAGGTTGGGACAGGTTTTTTTAGAGGTGTGAAACTGTTTCTCTCCTCTATGTAGCGGGTTTTTGATTACAGCCGGTTGGGTGGAGTGGCCAAGGTCAGCTGCTGCTGCTGCTGGTGCTGCTCTCCCGCAGTGCATTTGGGATTGAAAGTGAATAATGATGGCTTGTGTTTTTTTGTGGATTTTTAATTGCAGGCTGTGACTTGGCAGGAAGTGTTTAAATTTAACTATTGTGTAGTTAGGGAAACTATTTGAACTATTTTAAGAGGTTTTTAACTCTTCAAATTAAAGATTGAATAGAGATTTAAGGAAACAACAATCCAATACAACTTTTAACTCATTTTTCTTGTATATTTAAGCACATTTAAATACTTTTCATAGATCAGTTAGCTTGAATTTTATCTGTCTTTACAAATTGCCTTATTAAATTGTTAAGAAATCATTAATTAAATGTTAAGCACATTGCATAACCTTTCTGGCTTACTTTTCTCTCTAAAAACACTTCACTTTAAATTATTCCTTGCCTGATTACACTTGTCATTTTGTTTTTAATAAGCGAATAATTGAGTAGCTGCACACACACCAGCACTAGCACACTTATCACTCATGTAAATTAATTTACAAAACAAATTGTTTTATATTTAAACCGCCCCCCATTTTTTAATGCCGATTATAATCCATGTCACTTACATTTGCCATCGTCTGGCGGTGCCACAGCCACGCACAACAGAGACACTGATAAGGACGAGGCGAACAGCCCCACCAAAATCGGTGTGAGCCAATGCATTCTTGATTGCGTCAACCCGCGAGTGATCGAGACGAGGGATTAAGTCGAGGTTTGTGGCTTGTAAACCGAACCTCGCGCTTTGGCAGATCGGCGGCGACTGAAAGCCAGCCCTCTCCGCTGGCAGCGAGTAAAACTCGATCCGAGGCGATCTCAGCGACCCAAGCTCAAGCTGCAGAACGAGATCGCGAGTAAACAGTAGAATAATAATCAAGTACGCACAGCTGATGAGTCAGGCGGGGTTTTTGGATAGCCAACTGATTGATTAGCACCTGTCTGGGGGAATACCTGGGCCAAGAAAGAGCCTCTCCTTAGCTTTCTATCTAAACTTGAATCCCTTCTAATCTGGCTTTTGTATAGAACCAACCATATGATTGACTGATTCCTTATCGGCATTAACACAAACAGAGCAGACAGACTTATCAGTTGCCATACAAAAACTGCAAGTTGTTGGAGCAGCAATTTCTTCAGTCGCTGGCCGACACTCTCCGCGTTCGAAGGCCCAACTTTTCTCTCACGATCTTCGGGAAAAATTAGTAAAACTTCTGTGGGTGTTGAGCTTTCATTGTTTCCCAGATAAATTCAATTAATTAAAGTATAATATAGAGTTTAGACATTGTTTTCAGCGACTTAACACGGTCAAATCGGACACTGCTAAGGCTTCCTCGTTGTTAAGCCAGATTATATCTGGAAAAATCCCATCCAAATTGAGATTTCTACGCTTGTAATTTTGTTTTTGACTAATGATAGATGTTCAAAAATTGTTTGGCTAATTATAATGTTAGGTTTGGCCACAAAAAAATCGTAAATTTATGTGTGCCAAGTTTACTTGCCTGTAAACCTGTTTTCTTAAGTCCGTAAATCCGTAATATATATATAAAGTCAAGTTCAATTGAGGCCTTACATCACAGGCAATAACTAATTGAGTTGGAGATCATCAGCACAGCAAATGAAATGCCCCAAAGGCATATTTATTATGGCAGGCCCTAAAATATAAACTTCTTTATCGCCTTTGCTGTGAGCTTTGATAGTTTAAGGTGTTTGCAGATAAGATTTGTGGTTGCCTTAAGACTTATGCTTTCTGCTCTTATCTCTTTGAACTTTTATGCTAAAGATTACAGCCCTTCTATAAAGTCTGGCTCTTATCGGTTGCCGTGAGATAGAGAGACATGGCCCAGATTAGATTTTCCTTAAACTTTTCCTGATTTACATCTGTATTGCCGGCTATTTACAGATTCTTCCGCGACCACGTCGAACGGCCAACGCTTATTATGATCTTATCTGGGTGGAGCACCTTCTGGCCATATATGAACTGTGATACTTTGTGTCATCGTTGGGGACACAACTACAGACTGGACAATTAATTCATTAATTAATTAAATAACAATGGTGCGACTCAACAGGCGCCTGCTGCCCATCAAGGCGCATTTCTTCTTCTTCATGGCAGGTAATTTTTTAGAAATAGATTTCTGGTATCCACAAATAGAACGTATTTCTTGGAACTCTGATTTTAATCAATTCTTGGTATATTACTGCTTATCGTATAGAACTTTCTTATCTGTGGCATTATCGAAACTCAGAAAGAGAAATCCTGATGCAATGTTTATCAGTTATTGAGAAAATCACAAAAAAATTAGATTAATAATAACTTAAGCCTAACAAAATCAAACCCAGAAAGAGAAATCCTGATGCATTGTTTATAAATCATTGAGAAAATCACAAATAATACGATTGATCAAAATCCAACTCAGAAAGTAAAATCCAGAGGCAATATTTATAAACCATTGAAAGAACCACAAAAAATATAATTAATATTGACTTAAACCTATCAAAATCCAACCCAGAAAGAGAAATCCTTATGCAACGTTTTTAAATCATTATGAAAAACACAAATAATATGATTATTATTAATTTAATCCTATCAAAATCCAAGTCAGAAAGTAAAATCCTAATGCAATGTTTATAAATGATTGATAAATTCTCTATAAATATGATTTTTACTAATTAAATCCTATCGAAATTCTATAAACTATAAAAACTTATAAAGAAAATCTAAACAATATGATTGCTACTGATTAAATCCTATCAAAATCCTGCAAAACTATCATTAATTATTACTTATCTATTTCCTTATAAAGCCATGGGACCCATATTGCCTCAATTGGCGGTCATAGGCAAGCAAATCGGTGTTCCTCCAGATGTCATGGGATATATAACAGCCGTCTTGCCCATACTTTATGTCCTAGCCAAGCCCCTTGTAGGTTTTCTAGTAGATTACTTCACGGTGAGTTAAGAGACTTCTATAAAACATAAAACACCCATAAATGAACTTATAATTTACCTCCCCTTAGAGCCTTCGCAAGTTCATCTTCATCTCGCTGATCCTGATCATGACCCTGGCTTATGGCGGCTTCTACTTTCTGCCAGGCAACTCGCACTTTATCCCCCTGGAGGAGGGCACTGCCCATTGGAATGTAACGCTGCTGAGGGACCTATACGAATGCAGTCCCATGATATACTCCTCGAAAGGCTTTTGTCAGACAGTTCACGAGGCAGATTGCACTCAGGGAGAGCAACGATATCCAGCCTTGATTGTGGCCTCCGAGGCGAGGCTGAATCTGAGCGAGAATTTGCTTCACAGCAACGAAACCTATCACATTTGCCTTGCATCATCCTCCAATTCAGATCCCTCAGGATGGAATGCTTCCTGTGAGCTGCAGCATGTTAGTTCCTGCATATATGGCGAAGGCAAATTCTGGTTGTTTGTATTCCTGCTGTTCGTAGGAACCATTGGCTTCAACGTAACCAATTCCATATCGGATGCCTGCTGCTTTGATTTGCTGGGCGAGGCGGAACAGGACAAGTACGGAGCTCAGCGTGTGTGGGGCACCATTGGCTTTGGGGCCACTGCCCTCCTCGCAGGCGTCGTGGTCAATTGGTGGACCTCGGATGCGGTCAAGAGCCTGACTCCTGCCCTGATAATCATGTGCGTGTTTAGCCTGCTGGATTTGTTTAGTGTGTCCAAGCTGAAGCTGCCGAAACTGGGCGGCTCCGAGTCCATTTGGAGCGATGTCTGGCAGCTAGTGCGACAGCCACCCATTGTTGTCTTCCTGCTGTTTGCCACCATTGCCGGAATCATTGACTCTTTCATCATTTACTTTATGTTTTGGCACCTGGAGCAAGTGGCCGAGGCTACGGGCTACATGGATCAGATCAAGCTGATCGAGGGACTGGTCGTGGCTGCCGAGTGTCTGGCCGGCGAGGTGCCCTTCTTTTTCTACAGCGGCAAGATCATCAAGAAGCTGGGTTACGTTCACTGCATGAGCATGTGTTTCTTCTTCTATGCCGTACGATTGTCGCTGATCGCGTGGATACCAAATCCCTGGTACCTTGTGGGCGTGGAGCTCTTCTTTCAGGGCATCACCTATGCTCTGTGCTACACCTGCATCGTTGCCTATGCCTCGGCTGTGGCTCCGCCAGGCACTTCTGCCACCGTTCAGGGACTGATGGCCGGCATGGACGATGGTTTGGGCTTCTCCATTGGCTCTTTGGTGGGTGGCCTGATGTTCAAGAGTCTGGGTGGCAGGGAAAGCTTCAAATACTTTGCCATTGCTGCCCTTTGCACCTGCGTGGCTCACATTGTGGTGCGTCCTACCTCCAGGAAGCGGCAGTTCCTGCCCAAGCAGGGCTATCAGCAGCCCGCGGAACAGGATATCAAACATCTGCCCGACCAGGAAATGCAGGACCTGCATTGACCCAGAGAACCTTAGATTAAGTTAATAGTTTTTACCTCAATTTTGTTGCCTATTTTTGTACGCATCTTTTGGAGAGAAAAAAAAGACAACGAAATGTCCGAAAGTTGAACGACTTTTTCGGTCGATTGATTGTTCCATTGTTGGCCTGCACACGCGATCTCAAGTGCGCCAGCCCCTTCCAGCTGTCAATATATATGGTTATATATGCTTATATAATACCTGAGAGCACAAAAGAACCCATTGAAAGTGAAACTGGGGCCAGGCAGATGATGCCCCTCGCTCGCTCGTTCGCTTAAATGGCGCGCGATTCCCACTCCATATATTAACAAAACTGGCCGGATCGATGGGCCTGCCTTGCTCCAAGATCGAGAATCGAAAGTCGATTCAACACTGATCTGCAAGTTTAAGGTGTATTATTATATTTTAGATACTTTTTTGACCATTTTTGTAGATCTTTTTGTAGTGAAAATAATAAAAATAAACTATAAAGTCAAGTGATATGATTATAAAAAGCCTGGTTATTAATTTCTCCATTCCAAATGTATTCATACTTTAAAGGACTTTCTCTCCTTGAAGTTTTTCAAATAGTTTCCAAATAAGACAGACTATTA
>JAEIIH010004305.1:0-10742 GCA_018904745.1 Drosophila orosa
CAATTAAAGCGTATAAAGCTAGTTACTAATTCTAGAATTCACCTTTAAATAGGCACAATCCCAGGTGTACAAGGAAAAGATACACGATCTGGAGTCAAAGGTCACCCAACTAGAGTCCGGTAAAGAAATAAATTTAAATTAATTAAGAGAAGTACCAACCATATATCATTCTCCACAGCCACACCCAGTCTGCAAAGTATACCGCCACCTGTGCCGCCCCCGGAGGACAGTGCCCTCAAGGAGGAGATCGCTCAGTTGCAGGACAAGTTGAGCGTTCAACAGAAGGAGACTGAAGCGCGGATAGCTGAGCAGCTGGAGGAGGAACAACGATTAAGGGAGAACGTAAAGTACCTGCAGGAAGAGAATGCCACGCTGCAGGCTGAACTGGTTTCCAAGGATGAGTCGCTGGAGAAGTTCTCCCTCTCCCAGAGTGGCATCGAGAATCTGCGCAGGGAACTGGCCCTCCTCAAGGAGGAGAACGAGAAGCAGGCCCAGGAGGCACAAGCGGACTTCGCCCAGAAACTGGCAACCAAAACCGAGGAGCTGGAAAAGGTAACCACCGAATTGCTGAGCCTGAAGGCCGCCTCCGATTCCCTGGAAAGCGAAAGGGTCAACAAAACCGACGAGTGCGAAATACTCCAGACCGAAGTCCGGATGCGGGATGAGCAGATCAAGGAACTTAGCCAACAACTCGATGAGATAACCACACAATTAAACGTACAAAAAGCAGACAGTTCTGCTCTAGATGAAATGCTCCGAGAACAGAAGGCTGGAAGTGATGAAAAGTCCACTATTCTGGAGCAAACCCAAAGGGAACTGATTCAACTCAAAGAGGAGGCTGCAAAAACGCAGGAGGAAAGAGTTCATCTAGAAAAGCAATTGACTGAAGCTAAGCAATGCGCGGATCAAGAAAAACTAGTCAGGGAGAAGGGTGAACAGGAAATTAGCCAAATTAAATTAGAAAAAGAATCCTTGGAACAGCTGCTGGCTTCCAAGCAAACCGAACTTGAAGTCTGCCAACAAGAACAGACTGAAACAAAGAGTCAACTTGAGCTAAACAAAGATTTTAGTGCCCAGAAGGATCTTGATTTGGTTGAAGCCAACGAAACCCTTCGAAAACTTCAACAGCAACTGAAGGAGAACACTGAAGCTCAGGACAAACTGCTAGATGATCTCGAGGAACAGAAAAAAGATCGCGAGGCAATACTACAAACCAAAGAACAGGAACTCCAGAAACTCCAAGCAACGTCATCTGAAACCGAAGGAGTTCTCAAGACCACACAAATGCAGTTGGAGCAATTCCAGCAACAGGCAGCCGCTTCGGGCGAGGAAGGTGCCAAGAATTTGGCCAAACTGCAAGAGGAGATTAGCCAGCTAAAGGCCCAGGCAGAGAAAACTCAAGCGGAATTAAAATCCAGCCAAGCGGAGGCGGAAACCAAGGCCAAACAGCTGGAGACAGCGAATGGAACGATTGAGGAAGAAGCCCAAAAGTTGTCCAGTCTGCAGGAGCAGCTTTTCCAACTAAAATCGGAGGTGGATCAAACCAAGTCGGCTCTAAGCTCGAGCCAAACAGATGTGGAGTCCAGAACAAAACAACTTGAGGCAGCCAATGCAGCACTCGAGAAGGTCAACAAGGTAGGGTTATATCTTTAATTAATTCAAACAAATATTAAATACACATTTTTCCTTCAGGAATACGCCGAGACCCGAGCGGAAGCCTCGCATCTTGAAGATCAGATCAAGGAAATAACCGAGAAGCTGCATGCCGAGCTCATGGCAGAGCGTTCCTCGGCCAGCGACCTGCACACCAAGTTGTCTAAATTCTCTGAGGATTTGGCCACCGGCAAGAAAGAGCTGAACAGCAAGGCCGATGTCTGGAGTCAGGAGATGTTGCAGAAGGAGAAGGAGCTGCAGGAGCTCCGTCAGCAACTCCAGTACAGTGAAGATGCCCAAACTAAACTCAAGGCAGAGTCAGAAAGAAAAGAAGCATCGCTAGAGGAAACCATAAAAACTCTTCAGGATGAGGTCACCAAAACAAAGGTGGAAAACAAAGAACTAGGCCAGAGCAGCCAGGAGACCATCAAGGAGATGGGAGAGCGTCTGGAAATCATCAACGCCGAGATTCAGCACAAGGAGAAAATGGCCGCCGAAGATGCTCAAAAGATTGCTGACCTTAAAACCCTCGTGGAAGCCATTCAGGTGGCCAATGCCAATATATCAGCCACCAATGCAGAGCTCTCCACGGTCCTGGAGGTCCTTCAAGCGGAGAAAAGCGAAACCAATCACATATTCGAGCTGTTCGAAATGGAGGCTGACATGAATGCCGAACGCTTGATCGAAAAGCTAACTGGTATGAAGGATGAGCTGAAGGATACACATGTGAAGCTGGATGAGGGACAGAAAAAGTGCCAAGAACTAGAGAAATGCTTAGAAAAGGTGACCCAAAGTGAGCAAACGTTGCAGCAGGAATCCCTAAACTCGAAAGAGCAACTTAAGGAACTCCAACAGTCATTGGCAGAACTTCAGGAGTCTCTCAAACAGAAAGATGAACTTGTGCTCAATCTGGAGGGTAAACTAAAAGACACCAGCTCCAAATTGGAGGGCACAGCAAGCTCCTCCCAGGAAATCCAAGAGAAGCTACAAGAAGCCCAGAAAAATGAGAAGAGTTTACAAGAAGAAAGTGCTAAATTGAGCCAGCAACTGCAGCAGCTTCAGGAAAGCGAAGTTCAGCATCGCGAGTTGCTCAAGCAAAAAGAAGAAATTGTACAGATTTTAGAGCAGAGACTTCAAGAAAGCAATACTCATTTGGAAACACAAAGCACCTCATCGAAGGAAACCCAAGATAAGCTAGAAGATGCCCAAAAGCGGGAGAAGGCTCTGCAGGAGGAAGCCGCCAAGTTATCAGATCAACTGCAGCAAGTGCAAAAGGCAAATAGCGAAGTCAACGATTCTCTGGTCAAAGTAGAGGGACTGGTGAAGGATTTCGAGGAGAAACTAGAAGCAGCCCGCCAGCAATTGGAGGCCCAGCAGGCCGCCAACAAGGAGCTGCAAGAGCAGCTAAAGAAAGCTACCGAAAACGAGGGAAATCTCCAAGGTGAATCCCTGGCAGCTGCCGAGCATCTAAATCAGCTGCAGCAGGCCAATGGCGAACTCCAGGAAATGTTGACCAGAAAAGAGGAGGCGCTGAAAAACTTGGAGGACAAACTTGAAGAAAGCAATTCCCAACTCAAAACGCAAATGGGAAGCCACAACGAACTGCAGGATAAGCTGGAACAGGCACAGCTAAAGGAGAGGAGTCTCCAAGAGGAGACAGCCAAGTTATTGGAGCAGGTGGAGCAGCTGAAGCAGGCCAATGAGGAGCTACAGAAATCACTGAAACAGAAGCAAACTCTGTTGGAAAAGGGCAATGAATTCGATACTCAGCTGGCGGAGTACCAGAAAGTCATCGATGAAATGGATGAATCGGCCTCCACCAAGTCCCAGCTGCTGGAACAGCTGCAAAACCGAGTGGTGGAGCTTGAGGCGGCTCTCCATCAAGCTAACGAAGCCCAAAAGACTGCCAATTTGGAAACCAAGGAGCTGAGGCGTCAATTGGAATCGCTAGAGTTGGAGAAGTCAAGGGAGATTCTTACGCTAAGAACTCAGATGAATGGAGCGGGCAGCAGCCCTTCAGGCGGAGGCGACATACTGGAGGTACTGCAGGAGGTTACTTTTACTTCGTTTTTAACCATATTTAATTTATATTCTTTTATTTTAGCCACTAGACAGTGAGACCAGCCTGGCGAAGATTAACTTCCTCAACTCAATCATTGCGGATATGCAGCAGAAGAATGATGCCCTCAAGGCCAAAGTTCAGACCCTGGAAACCTTGCCCATGGATTTCACCAAGTGAGTTACCTTTTTAAAATAAAAAACGAAGCTTATTTATTTATTGAAATCTTTCAATTTCCTCAGACCCCATGCTTTTGATGTGCTCACTAAGCGTAAGCCGGCTCCTAGGCTTTTCTGCGACATCTGCGACGAGTTTGATAAGCACGAGACAGAGGACTGTCCCATCCAGGCTAGCGAGTATCGAGATTACTCGCCACCACCCACCGCCGAGGCCAACAACAACGAGAAGAAGGAACGCAAGCTGCCTGCGCCCAGAAAATACTGCGAGTCCTGCGAGGGTGAGTCGATTTATAAGCAAATCTCAATAGATTAGATGAGTTAATCCCTTCTCCTTTTCAGTCTTTGGCCACGATACGAGCGAATGTGCCGACGATGAGACCTATTAGCTTTAGAACACTTTTTTTAAAAATTAATTGTTGATCAGAATTTGTACCTCAGGCGCTGAGCTTCACTCGCAACTATTACGGAAAACATTCTCTTATTTTAAATTGTGATTTTTCGTTTTGTACACATGCGTGGATAAGTTTATTTCAAATTGTTTTTATTTATATAAATTATTGTAAAAAAAAATTGTAAAATAAAATTTATAACGTGAAAAATTACGCTTTATTCGGTTTTTTACAAGAGACTAAGGTATACAAAGGAAATATGGGATTAATCGCCACCCTCCTTCTTTTCCTTGATGGCGTCCTGGAAATTAGAAAGGAAAAATCATAAATATTTATATTATTTGAATAGGAATAGGGGAAAAACAACCACCAGAGCCAAGAGCTAGACGCATCGGCATGTTTTTTATAAGAAAACCTTAAGGAGTACCTCTGGGCATTGCTTTTCCTCCCGATAAACTTTGAAGGCATAGTAATGACCCCTCGGGATCTAATGAAACCACTAATGCATCCTTCCTGAGTATTTATCAGGCCAAAATATATAAAATTCAGCTATATCTTACTTTGAATCGCTCTTCGAAGAGTGATAATTCGGCCAGCAGATCGGTTATGGCATTCATGAATGCCTCCTGGGGCGAGTAATCCGCCGTGGTCTGGATTCGGATAACGAACTTGTGCTCCAGGGGATGGGGCACCTTGTAGCCGGCAAACAAAACATTGGGATCTTTCAACAGTTGGCTGCAAAGACATTGATTTATTTCTTTAATTAAAATTATATATTAAGCGACCTACTTGCGGATCATGTTGCCCAGAGTGTGATCCTCCTTGTTTATCGTAAATATCGCCGCATTTGTTACTTTTGTGTCCAATTCCTTGATGATTCTGCCACCGCGCCAAAACGAGACGGAAATTGGGTTACAGGTGCTTATTATGTGAAATATATAGACTCTACTCACTTCTTCTCGCCTTCATACAGCAGGAATGATTCGAAGGTGGGTGGCGCATTCATTGTTTAAGGTTTATTTTGATTTATATTTTGAGAAAATTGCAATTGTTTACGAAAGTTAGCCGCACGTTCAGAAAATTCGCTGGTTTAGTGTTGGAAAGCGTAAGTAAAGTAGCTGAGGCTTCTAGTTCTAGCTATTTTCGGCTAAATTTGACGATTTTCAGGGCTGGGCAAGAAAATATTTATTTTTAGAGCCAAGCTAAAATCAATTATAATTTAGAAAGCTTTCCATTGCTAGTTTTTATTAAGTTAATAAATCTGCATACTAAATTTTAATTATGAAGAATTCAAATTTTTGGTCAATTATTGAAAATTTTATGATGTAACCCCTTATAAAATTTTGCAAAATTTGGTAACAAAATATATTCTTCCGAATATGGCTAGATCAACTCGTCTGCTGGTGCTGATCAATAATATGTATGATTTATAGAGTCGGAAACGGCTCCTGACTGAGTTGAACACTTTTGATGTTAAAATAATAAAATAAATTTTCTTACAAAAAATCTAGCTATTTTTTTGAAGTATTATTTTTCACACTCAATGGTATTTTTTGTCTGTGGTATATTTCCCCCCCTTGGAGACGGTCACTCTGTTTCCAATTATTTGCAAAATTTCGTCCGCGTCGAAATCGCGCCAAACATTGCGCATTCCTCCTTTTCCCCGGAATTTAGGCCTTTGCACCACAACTAGACTCCATTTTGATCCGACCAACGGCGGGATGAGCGAGTTAAATGCAAGTGTAGCCGGCCCAGAGGGCGAGGACGGGAATCCGCTGGAGCAATCGACCATCACAATGGTGGACGTGCTCGAGCAGGAGAAGGAACTGGAGGACGAGTACGCCGCGGTGCTGGGCGCCTCCGACGAGAAGTCCTGCACCTACGCCAAGGGACCCATTGGTCGGCAGGCGCTGTACTCCTGCCTCACCTGCTGCCCGGAGGCACGCACTGACCTGACCAAAGCCGCCGGCATCTGCTTGGCCTGTTCCTACCGCTGCCACGAGCACCACGACCTGGTGGAGCTCTATACTAAGCGGAACTTTCGCTGCGACTGTCCTACGAGCAAGCTGGGCAAGTGCTCCCTGAATCCGCAAGTGACGGGCGTCCAGGAGGTCAACAAGGGGAATCTGTATAACCAGAACTTCCAGGGATTGTACTGTCGCTGCAAGCGTCCGTATCCGGATCCCGAGCGCACTGTCGAGGAGGTGATGCTGCAGTGCGCCATCTGCGAGGACTGGTACCATCTGCCGCACATGAAGGCACCAGGTTCCAGCGAGAAGTGGCTGGATGTATGCAGCGAAATGATTTGCGACGGCTGCATGGATGCTAAACCATTCTTAAAGGACTATACAGGACTGGCCTTGCAGCCCGTTGAGGGGGAAGAGAAAAAGAAGGTCCAGGAGGAGGAGAAAAAGAAGCCACAGGAGGAGAAGCAGGAAAAGAAGCCCCAGGAGGAGCAGGAAAAGCAGACCGAGACCGATTCCAAGCCAAAGCCTGAGGAAGGCCAACTTAAATCCGATCTAGATCGCAGCATCTGCGATATAATTAAGGTTTCGGAGGAGAAAAACGCTGCAGCAGAGGAAGAGGTGGGCGAACCCAGCCAGAAGCGTGCCAAGCTGGACAATTGCAGTCGTCCCAAGCCTCTCAAGGAGCATCAGGGTGAGCCTTTTATCTATTTATAGGGATACCCTATTACTAATCAAGAAAAGTATCAACTAAACTCAAGTGCATGCAGAAAATAACCATATTTATTTAAGTCAATACATGAACATCAAATCAAAGTTCTTTTTGCCATCTCCCAAGTAGAGAAATCCATGCTTGTGGGAGTCAATCTTGTGGAAGAAGGTCATGCCCATCCAAAGGCAAGATTTGATCACCACCAGACGTTCATTTCGTTGTAAATTCAAGGCAAAGGCCTGGCCTAGTGGTATAACACAGTCAATGGTGTCCAGAAAGTCAATAGCATAGTTATAGTCGCTCCTCTTGGCCAAATTCACTTTAAGATCATTGCGTGGCAGACGGTAGAGTTGGTAATAAGACTGGTTATCCATCTGCAGGCTGTTCAAGCCTCTAAACATCTGGTTGGGTATCACGCGGCCATCGGTCATCTTGTAGAAGGCGCCACGCGGACAAATGGCGCACTCTTCGGTGATAATAAACACAATGGCAGCCAGGCGCTCCTCCTCCTTAAGCTTGACCACTTCCGGGCGACTGATGCCAGCCACATGATTGTTGACAATTTCAAAAGTGGGATCCTAAGAGACATTGTTGTTTAATTAATTGATTACTTAATTACTTTGTAAACTCTGCTGGCTAACTCACCAACTTGACATAGGTCTGTATGCTGGGATCCCCTATAAATGGCTCCCTGGCCAATATGGTTGCCTGAAAGATATTGGGACTTTGGACAAAGGGCAATAGTTGCCACTGAAACTGATCCAGACTGTAAAAGTATTTGCGATCCTTTAGGCAATCGTTGGTGAAGCCAAATGCAATATAATAATCGTTTTTAGTGGCCGTAATGCGGCCCCACAAATACATGCCCGAGAAGCGGTTGTCATTCTGCAAGGCAATCAGTGAGTTCTCAATGAGGATGCGCTGCTCCGGCGACAGCTTCATGCCGCAATACATCAGGCAGTCCATGCCCTCGCTGAAGTACTCCAGATTCATGTTGCAGCAGTTTTTTGTAATTTAAATGTTTTGTGTTTAGGGAGTTAACAGTTGCGTTGCTTAAAAATGGGAATATTTTTGAAGGGAAAATCGAAAGTACATAGCAATACTTCAAGGAAATATTAAAAAACGATAAAATATCATGATAAACCTTCATTTCTTTAAACTAACAAAGCACCTCAAAGACGGGCAATTAATCAAATCAACTCCCTTTGGAAGGAGTTTCCCCTCAAATGCCAATGACTCCTTTTAACCTTCTCTCTTCTCCCCCTTTAGGAGCCGCTTTCTGGACTAATGACTGGCGCAAATCGCTTTGCCAATGCTCCGAATGCCTGCCGCTCTACAAGGAGCTTGGCGTGGAGTTTCTGCTGGACACCGAGGACTCGGCCAAGACTTACGAGGAGCGCGGCATGAAGCGTGCCGAAGAGAATTCCAGTTACGAACAGGGCATTCGGGCATTGGCCTCCATTGACCGAACACAGCAAATCGAAGCGATTACCGGATACAATCGCATGAAGGACAAGCTAAAGGAATATTTGCAGTCATTCGCCAACAGCCAGAAGGTGGTGACCGAGGAGGATATCAATCGTTTCTTTGCCGGCATGCGCAATGAGAATAATGACAACCTGGGCCAACCACACTTTTGTCGCTAAAACACAGTCATGAGTATTATTAACCAGGAAGCATAATCGCCAAAAAGGATTGGTTTTTCATGATTTTCTTTACATTTTAAGATTATTTTTGAGTGATTTTGACAAAATTACAGCGTTATTCAGCATCATAAACAATTCATTATCAAAATTAGCATTTCAGATGAAGAAAATCATATAAATTCAAAATTTAAATATTAAGCTCATGTAAAATCAAACCAATCCTTTCATATGTCGATTATGCTCCCTGGTTTTAACCACACACACATTCCCCCCCATCAGAGAGCACACATAAACCATGTAAAACCTTAAGTCGTACTTTATTATAATTCATTATAATTACGCATTTCACTCCTTTCACATAACAAAGTCGTAACAAGGCATCTGGGGCAATGAGATTCGCATGACCCTCTTTCTAAACGCTAATCTAGCCAAAATATCTATGTACAATGTGTGGCAAAGTAGAGTTATGTATGTAAAGCTTGGTTTTTGCAAATAGAACTTTGTCATTTACATAACTCTAATTCTGTTAATCTTCTGGTATATTTATGAATATATATAATATGCGTACATTTAGTAATTAGCAAAGTTGTTGTTCATTTGGGCGGCTCCACCAATGGCTCCTCCTGTGAGGCCCAAACTGCTGAGTGTTTCGTCAATGCCTTGGATTAGCTCGTTGGTGTCGATGGGTCCGAGATCCATTAGTGTGCTGGACAGGATTAGATCGCTAAAGGATTGCTGTTGCCCTTCTGTGAGATGTGGCTGATGGTGCTGCTGTTGATGATGTTGCTGTGGCTGTTGTTGCTGCTGCTGTTGTTGCTGCGGGTAGTGGATCTGTTCTGGCTGGGATTGCGGCTGATATTGGTGCTGCTCTGGCTGCGTTTGCGGCAGGTACTGCTGTTGTGTCTGCTGGAAAACCTGCTTCATGTCCTGAGTTGGTGAGATGGCATTCAATTTGAGACTTACAAAGCCATTGTTATTGTTATTATTATTATTATTGTTATTCATCATCATGTTGCTGTTGTTATTGTTATTATTTATTGGCGTCATGGTGCCACCATTGAAACGCGACGGACTGTTGCCCGGATTTGTTGGAAAGTTTGAGGCATCCGGCAGATACAGATGGTTATTGTTCTGTCCGAGCTGCATGGGTGGAATGCTGTCCACGGTGCTATTAGAACGCGGCGAAGGGAAATTATAATCCACCGAGGGGCAGTGGCTGCTACGACTGTCCACATCCATGAAGGCCTGCTCCACCTTGATCTCCTGCATGAAATGGGGACTGCCACCGCCGGGATACATCAAGGTCAGACCCGGCGAAAGCTGCGTCTGCGGTGCTGCTGTTGTGGTTGCCATTTGTGGCTGTTGGACTGCGGCAAATGGGTCTAAAAAAATAAACAAAACCTCGTTAGAGCCATATGTTTCCAATGACAACGAAAACGCAACGAAAGGTTAATGAACGAAAGGTTACATACCACACAAAAAAATATATATACATAACATTTACATAATTGCGGCGAAACTGAGGTGAAACTAAAGCAATTTGCAAAAACTCAAAAAGGACAACGGAAACCACAACATCAACTTGGCCGCTGTAGGCAGGCAATATCAACTTACTCTCATTTGATGTCCAACTTTGGTGGCTACGCGAGTAATATGAAGCTTGGGGGGAAAACTAGACAAAATACAGAGGGAAGAGGAGTCCTCGGTGGTCCGAGGGTTGAAATATCCTTGCATTTAATTGAAGTGAAACTTTTTTATTAGCTTGAATTAATAAATTAAAAAGCTTTTGAAATGAAAATAATTAAAATTGAGGGTGGGGTTGGGAGAAAAGAGAGAGGAAGCTAGCTCGGGGAGGCCAAAGGTTGTATACTCTTGAAGTTTGCTATAGGATCTCGGGAATGAATTGAAAATATATCATAACTAAGCCAAAAATGAACTGATTTCAATTCGGAAAGCTTTTCTGTGTTAGTTTTAATTAGGTCAACAAATCTGTATAAAGAATTTAATATTTTAGAAAATTAAAATTTTTGTGAATTTTTGACAATTTTAATGATAATTTATAAAATTTTGAAAAATTGACTAAAATTTCTAATTGACTAAATTTTTTTCTTTTGGACATATCTAGATCGATTCAGTTTTT
>JAEIIH010004306.1:0-13279 GCA_018904745.1 Drosophila orosa
AACAAAACCTCTTAGAACGAAATCATTAAACCATAAAACCCAAGTTAAGATCAACAAAATACCCTCTTTTGTTGTTATTTTAAAAGGCTGAGCTAACTGCAGAAATTATTAACAAAGTTACCATTATTAAATTCTATAATCTTAACTGAAATAAAGTATAATCTCGCTATTATCTTGAATTTAAAAACAAAACCTTTAAGAACGATGGCTTGAAATCATAAAACCCAAGTTAAGATCAACAAAATGCCCTCAATAGAAGTAATAATAATAATACATATAGTAATAGTGTTACCTTAGCCTTTTTGAAATGGCAAGGTAACACTATTATTATATTTATTATTTAATACCTACCTTTTATTGTAATAACAAATACAAATTAATAGTTACAACGTGTTAAGCCAGAGCGACCAAGGTCTTTAGGCTAAATACTATATTTTATATTTATTATAATTCAATAATCTATTCTAAAATAATAAACCTGCCATCAGATTTTAACCAACCTTCAATAAACCTCCTAAAAAGTCCCTAAATAAATAACCGCAAGTGTAAATCAATAAAAGACTCACCTTTCTTTCGCCTGCTCCTGATTCTCCTGTGGTGGCTCCTTCGCCTGATTCTCCAGTTGCTGCTGCTGCTTTGGTTCCTCTAATTGCTGCGTTTCACTAACACTATGCACTTCGTCGGCATTAATGCCATCATTATTATTATTATTATGATTTAATTGATTATTTGGCACTTGGGCGGTGGAGCTAAGGGTTGAGGGTGAGGGAGAGGCCGCCGTTGCCTCGTCAAGCGGCTTTAGCATTTCATTAGCCGCTAAATCGAATTCACTAACATATTCACTATTTACACGATGTGGTGGAGGAGGAGGCGATGGTTTCTCCACAGGCAGGGGCGTGGGCATAGGCACTGACGTGTCCCCAGTTCTTGGCCGGCTGCCAGTCTCGGACTCTGCAGCGGAGGCCATAACTTCTCCACTGCCATCTTCCGTTGCACTTTTCGGCACTTTTTCCTCGGGAGGCCGCGCGGGCGGTGGCTCTGGCTTTGGTGGCGCCTCCGTCCTTCGGGGATTTCCATGTGTGTTTTCAGCTGCATTCGGACTTCCGTGCGAGGCGCCGCCATTTACAACAACAACAACACCGCCATCACTGCCGCCAGCAGCGTCGTCTCCCTGGACGACTCTTCCCTGCGCATCTGCTGCCGCCACATTGTCGTAGAGCCAGAAACAGCAGCTGCAAGAGTGGAAAAAAAGAAAATGCGGAAAAACCCCTTTTAGAGAAACTCTGCGAAGCGAACTAGCCAAATATCTGGGCCAACTCACCTCAGCAGTAGATTTATGTACATAAAGCGCACTAAATGCAGTCGTATGTGCATCGTTTTAGTTGCTCTCGCTAGGCTTAATCGCGACCTTAATCCTTAATTACAATTTTTTTTTCGCAAAACCGACGAGGCACGTCTGCTGGGGCTTGCAGAATGTGTATTGATCGGCGTGCGCGGTTGTCATTTGACTTCGTAAGAGAACTACTAGAACTATTGTGTGTATTTTCAATTTAAGCTAGCACACGAACTTGCATTGAACTTTATAATTTCATAGTTAAAAATAATAATAAACTAAAAGGCGCTGCAAAAATGTCAACGCTCCTAAAACAACAAAAAACTGGAGATGGGCAACTTTTCGATAGACGGGCTATCGATGAAAGGGGGTTGAGTCTGGACTAAATGGGGTTTTGTTGCACCAGAACTGCACTATCGATTAAACTGGCCTCGATGTTTGTTTTCCCCAAAAATATGTTTATATTTCAATTAAAATGGGGTAAATATAATTAAAAATTATACTTTTATTAATTATTGAGTATTTCTTTTATTTGTATATGTTTTTTATTTGTAGTTTATATGCCAAAAGAAAACAAACTTTTTCCTTGCAGCCCAGTGTTATCGATAGGCGATTGCACTTGTTTTTGCTTGTAATTTTCAATGCAACAAATTCACAAAAATCAAAATAAAACAGAAATAGTTAATTTAAGTGTAATATAAAAAGGCTAAAATGTCTTTCCTGCGCGGCTCCGTGAGCTATGTGTGGTGCACAACCAGCGTGCTGGGGAAAGGAGCCACCGGCTCCGTTTTCCAGGTAAAAATCAAGTGCTGTGGCAACTTTTCCGCCTGACTCACTTTTCCGCTTTTCCTTTGATTTTAGGGGGTTAATAAGATTACCGGCGAATCGGTGGCGGTCAAGACCTTCAATCCCTATAGTCACATGCGGCCGGCGGATGTGCAGATGCGGGAATTCGAGGCCCTCAAGAAGGTCAACCACGAGAACATTGTCAAGTTGCTGGCCATCGAGGAGGACCAGGAGGGACGTGGCAAGGTGATTGTGATGGAGCTCTGCACCGGCGGCAGCCTCTTCAACATCCTCGACGACCCGGAGAACTCGTACGGCCTGCCGGAGCACGAGTTCCTGCTGGTGCTGGAGCACCTGTGTGCGGGGATGAAGCATCTGCGTGACAACAAGTTGGTGCATCGCGATTTGAAGCCTGGAAATATTATGAAATTCATTTCGGAGGACGGGCAGACCATCTATAAGCTTACAGACTTTGGAGCTGCCCGCGAACTGGAGGATAATCAGCCCTTTGCCTCGCTGTACGGCACCGAGGAGTACCTCCATCCAGATCTCTACGAGCGAGCAGTGCTCCGGAAGTCCATACAGCGTTCCTTTACTGCTAATGTGGATTTGTGGTCCATTGGCGTTACGCTGTACCATGTGGCCACCGGGAATCTTCCCTTTAGGCCCTTCGGGGGACGAAAGAACCGAGAAACCATGCATCAAATCACCACAAAGAAGGCTTCTGGAGTGATTTCCGGCACTCAGTTGTCGGAGAATGGACCCATTGAGTGGTCTACCACCCTGCCGCCGCATGCTCATCTGTCGCAGGGCCTGAAAACGCTGGTGACACCCCTCCTGGCCGGCCTGCTGGAGGAGAACCGAGAGAAAACCTGGTCTTTCGATCGGTTCTTCCAGGAGGTGACCCTCATCCTGCGCAAGCGTGTCATCCATGTATTCTACACAAATCGCACAAGCTCGGTGGAAGTGTTCCTTGAACCCGACGAGCAGATTGACAACTTCAGAGAGCGCATCTTCCTGCAGACGGAGGTGCCGTTGGAGAAGCAAATTCTGTTGTTTAACAACGAGCATTTAGAAAAGAAGGTTACGCCACGAACTATAGCTAAAGCATTCCCTGCTACCACCACAGAGCAGCCTATATTTCTATACAGCAACGATGATAACAATGTCCAGTTGCCGCAGCAATTGGATTTGCCCAAGTTTCCTGTGTTTCCACCAAATGTTTCCGTTGAAAATGATGCCAGTTTGGCCAAGGCAGCCTGCAGTGTGGGCCACGAATGCAAGAGACGCGTGGATATCTTCACTTCAATGGATATACTCATCAAAAAGGGTGTGGAGCACTTTGTAGAGATGCTAATTACCACACTTACTCTGCTCTTAAAGTGAGTTTAAAAGCCTTTCTTTGTGGCTTGTATATATTTGTAATTATTTTATTTTTTTAAGGAAAACTGAGGGCTTTGAGAACCTGCTTTCCACAGTGATTGATTATGCGGATGTGGTTCAAAGCATGGCCAGAGTGGTGAGTGGTTTTATTCTTCATTTGGTGAACATATTTAATGATTACTTTCCTCTTTTCTTTAGACCAAAGGAGATCAGGAACTAAAGGCCCTAATGACTGCTTTGGAGAACGTCAAGAGCGACTTTGATGGAGCTGCCGATGTGATCTCGCAACTGCATAAGCATTTTGTGACCGATGATGAACTAAAGTGAGTTCTGCACTCTAAATTCTCGAATTTTACCTTCAATTATTATTATTTTTCCCTAGCGATCAATGGTCATCTTCTATGCACGGCAAAAAGTGTCCCTGCCGGACCCGAGCCAGCGCCCAGGCCAAGTATCTGGTGGAGCGGTTAAGAGACTCCTGGCAGCATCTACTCCGGGATCGCGCCACCCGCACTCTCACCTACAACGACGAGCAGTTCCATGCGCTGGAGAAGATCAAGGTGGATCACAATGGCAAGCGCATCAAGGCCTTGCTTCTGGACAATGTTAATCCCGCTGTGGCTCAAATCGCCGAGTGCCTGGCGGATTGGTATAAATTGGCACAGACTGTCTATCTCAAGACGCAAATCTTGGAGAAAGATGTGCGAGATTGCGAGCGCAAGTTGAATGGAATTCGCGATGAATTATATCACATTAAATCGGAACTAAAACTGGATGTGGACACCAAGACAATAAACAACAATAATCAGCTGGCCAAGATTGAGGAGAGGAATCGGCTGAGGGTGATGCAGCAGCAGCAACAGGAGGTAATGGCTGTGATGAGAACCAACAGCGAGATAATTAGTTTGCTAAGCAAACTGGGAATTGGCAAGGGGTTCGAAAACGGAGGCCTTGAGAGTAGTTAAGAATGCGATGGGAGATTCAAAGAGCTTAGCTATTAAGTATTTGAGTAATAAATGTTTTTAAACCAATCATTACACCGGAATTTGTGGGAGACGACATTGGATTAATAAAATATTTGAATTTTTTCCATAAATCGATTGCAAAATCGATAGCCGATAGCTCAATAAGCTTGCAAATAGGGATTGGAAAGGGGTTTGAAAACGGAGGCCTTGAGAGTGGTTAAGAATGCGTTAAGAGATTCAGAGAGCTTAGCTTTTAAGTATTTGAGTAAAAAATCTGTTTAAACCATTAATTTCACCACTATTTGTGGAGCTTAGTTGTATTCGAAATTGTATTATTAAAATATTTGAATTTTATCATAAATCGATTGCGATAGTTCGATAAGCTGGTGTTAAGTAACAGGCCTCGCATGGTCACACTGCCACTGCCGGCATTTGATTTGTTTTCTATTTCGTTTTCGCTTAGTTTTTGTCAAAACTATGATTTTTCCGCCATGCTTTGCATTCTAGACGTGGTGGCGGAGTTCCTGGATGGACAGCTGCTGCGACCATTGACCAGCCTGATTGATGCGGTGGTTACTGGCGTTTACTACTTCCTTTGGGTCAGCTACTTTATCGGCTACTGCCTGGTGGAGGGCGGCACACGAGTGTGGAATTTCGGGAGGTTTGCTGTCAGCGAGGTGCATCGCCTCTACTGCGATTTGTGCTACACCACGCAGGATGTGACGAAATACTTTTGCGGCGGAGCCATCTATGGATTGCGCAGTTTCCGGGATCTACTTCAGTCCATAGCATTGTTCTTTTGCAATCTGCTCATCGATCTGGGCAATGTGGTGCTTTGGTTGCTGTTCCTGCTGCCCAGGTTCATCATGTTCATCTTCGATTGCTTCCTGGAGTTTGTGATGCACTCGATTGTGGCCCGCGGGTTGAGCCTTCTGAACAATGTCTTCCGGCTGTCTATAGGAGTAACCCTGCTCCTGGTTCTCTACATGTTTCGACGCTACGTTTACCTGCTGCTCATCTACCTGCTGCAGCGCGCCCGCTTCGAGATCTCAACCAAGACGCAGAGCGTCTACCTTTGGACCGATCAGCAGTTGACGCGCTTCAAGGAAAACATGCGCAATAGCCCGGCTATAACTGGAGCCTGTATAATCTGCATCGATCGCAATAGGAGCATTGTCATAATGCCCTGCCGGCACCTCTGCTTATGCAGGGATTGCGCCGAAATGATGCAGGTTTACATGCAGAACCGTTGTCCTGTTTGCCGCGACCAAATCGACTCATTTCTTCCCGTCTACGTGTGAGGATTACTATTTGTTTGTACATAGAACCAAGTGTACCTAAGACTGCCGATTGGAACTTATTAAATAAGAGTACTTAAGACAACCTAATCTCCCAGGCAATATAGTTTAAAAACAAACTAGACAAATACATTTTACAATGTAGAAAAAGGCCAAAAAGAACTATGTAACAATTGATGTTTGCTGAACAATCAGGTTTGTAAACGATTCGATGCAAGCATTTTATTTTTTTAAAGACAAACTAAATAAAAGATTAGGAAACTACTTATAAGAAAAATAAATTCGAAACTGAGAAGAAATGTACCACCAAACCCACCACAGAAATAACAAAAGATCGCACAAGTTAATTATGTTTTCTGTATTTATTTCAAACCAATGAAAATATACGTTTTGTTTTGTATACATTTATGTAAATACGGTTTGGTATTTCGTACAACTAATTTGCTCAAAAGACAGATATAGAAAAAACGTAGTTGGTTGGTTGTTGTTTTTTGTTTTTGTTTGGGGCTTATACAATTTTATTAAATTTATATTAAAATCGAAATGAAATGATTCGCCTTGCTTGGTATTTTGTGTATTGCATAGTTAATTGAATTGCAGGATATATATACTCGTATGCTTATTAAACGATCAAATTAGAGATAAATTACACAACGGGCTATATAGCTATAATCGGTACTCATCTATCAGATAGATATATGTTAGTGTATACATATAGCGTCTTTAGGTTTCACCTCATTCTCTGCTAGTAGTAATGCGCATAACTGGGTCGGGGGATATAGCTTAAGTTTGCTAGATCTGCTGTCTGTGTGTTGAAGGATGCACCTTTACGAATATATATAACATTATCTAATTTATGCTATTTTAATTTATTTTGTGCCAATTTCTTGAATCTGTTGTTGTTTTCTTTTGTTTTTTCGGTTGTATAAAGCTTTATGCGCTGCTTCTAGCTTATAGCTAATTGTTACTTGGTAAAATATATATATATGTATATTAATGTGTATATATCATTTTCAATAGCAATATTAAAAAGTTCTCTCGTTTAAAATCGTTTCATCGAAAAATTTCACGCTTCATTTGTTATATATATTTCTGTTTCTGTATTCATTTTGTAACTGTATCTCAAAAATATGAATCCACGTAAGTAGTATCTAGTATGTATGCATTTATAAAATTACAAAAGAACAATAAACCAAAATATATGTATAAGTATGTATATGCTCTCGCTCCGATATGGCCATATCCAGCTATATAGTATATAGTAGGTACATAGCTCTTGCGCCAGAAGTAAGTACTCGTCGTAACTTGTAAAAGTTGTCGCTCTATTCCAAAATATATATGTTTCCATGCTGTGTAGGTACAAAGTAGGTTCCTATATCTAGATATAGTATATTCATAATATTAAATATATATATTTATTCATGTGCATGATTGATATTCAATGTATTCATTGTTTGTAACGGCTAAAAAATGGCATCGCTTTGAGGGTTTCGAACCCGAACCTATCTAATGTCTCCTCCGTTCCGTTTCAAACTGTTTTGGTCACCTAACTGTTCCTATTTCATCCTGTTTTTCCTGTTTTATTCCCGCTCCTAACCGTTACAAGTTCAGGTTTAGTTTTTTTAGCTTTAATAGTTTATTCAAGGTGCTTCATGTCCTTATGAATTATTGCTCTATATGGTTTCGCTTAGGATTTATAACGGATCGGATCGTATTAGGTGATGTCAAGTAAATTTGAAAGGTTTCCCTTGGAGTCAAATAGGTTCTCAGATAATTTTGTGCCAAAATAAATCAGGATTCCTTGAGAAATCCCTTCAAATCTACTCTCATCACATTAACTCGACCCTTGTTGGTTTTAATTTTTGTATAGCTTCAGCTTAGCCGCATGCAGATCATGGTTTATATTCTTAACTTTATATATATTAGCTTGGCCTAGGTTCTTCTTAAAGACGGTACAAAATCTATGTAGTTGTCGAACATTGGATGTGCTACATGTACAATAATTTAATAATGATCTATCTAAGTTGTATAGTTAATGAAAAAATGTATTAAACAACTCTCGTCTTTAAAATAGATTTAGTAACACTTGGGTTTGTTTTCTTTTCTTTTTTTTTTGTTCTACGTGTGTTGTTCCGTGCATTCGAAAGCTAGAAGAGATATGTTATTCACATTGGTTTTTTTTGTTTTCTTGTGTTTTGTAAACATTTAGTTATAGAAGTCTTGAATTTTACACTTAGAAAATGTCTTGCGTTAATACAAACGTTAATTGGAAAGTTGCTAAAGGCTGGTACTTTTTGAAAATTTCCTCATAACATATACATTTGAAATATTTGCTATCTAACGATCGATTTATTTGCTCGTCATCCGTCATCTTTTGTTATCAAAGAAAAGTTGTACATATAAAATAAACCATACAAAAGTTGGACATAAAAATATATATTTATGCGTGTATACGTATTATATATATATAGAGTTCAATGCCAATCTATCACAAAATCACATAGAGGGGTTTTTTCTATCGAAATAACACACACACACACACATAGAGAGTGAGAGATAGATCTATAGATCATCTTGCGTTTCTTTGAGAACTTGGTTTTGTTTTTTGTTTTGTTTTTTTTTTTTCAGATTAAATAAAGGTTTCTCTCGTTTGGAACGTACTAACTATGGATTTACATATAGTATGCTGGATTACCGAATACTGGGGCTTACTCTAAAGAATATTATATATATTATATTATATATCTTACTCGCTAGCTTGTGTGTTTGTGTGCAACTCTCTCTGTGTCAGACACAATCATCACAAAAAGGTACTTAAACTCTCAGTGTGCACTAGTCGGTGCATAATCATAAAACGAACAGAAAAGTCCTTATTCTATATTCTGAGATTAAACTATTAGGAGTCTTAGTCTACGAATTAACAGAAATACTTGGGTTCAAGGGATATCAACTATATATATTGGCTAACGGCAAGCATGGCATTGCTATTTGATATGGATAGTTGAGTTGTTCCACAAATTGGTTTGGGAATCTAAAAGTAATTTCGAAAAGTCTGAGATGAAAGGAAAGAGGGGGATTTATTTGTCTTCCAATTTGTGGCAACTGTGTTTGTTGGTTTTTTTTTTTTAAGAGAACTGCCTGGTTTAATCTAAGTTATAAATAATCTTTACTGCCTGCATGCTTGTCTTTATTTATTCCTTTTGTTTGCCTACAAAACAATTGACTAGAAGTTTAGCAAAAAAGGCAAGTCCGTCTGTCCGTCGGGTTTTGAGCAAGCTTTGAGAGTTCGGACCTCAGAGGGAGATATTATATAAGCCGCCGTGTCCATTGCGTGCGCATTGATTTCGACAGTTGAAATGAAACAATTTAACAATTAACGTCAACAAGTTTGTAATTTCCAGCCTTGACGAGTCACGCAGGAGCTGATTTTGCAGCAGAAACCCCTCTATTCTCAAATATTCATGTCCGTAATTATCCAAGGGGGGTGTCTTGTGTTGTCTTGTCTATCTAGCCCTATTCTATGTCTAAAGATATGGCTTGGGGTCTGCGTTTTATTTCGGTTTGAGATTTTCTTTATTTTCGGGCTCTACTAAAGCTAGTTTGGGTTTACCTATGTATATAAACTATATATCTTAGGGGGCATATAACTTAGGGCTAAGTCAAGGAAGCAAGGTTGTGATAGTGCCCCATAGTTGCCTAGAAGGGCAATGTGGTGACGAACATGTTCTCGATGAGAGCCGGGGCCGGCACCAGATCCTCCAGCTTCAGATAGAAGATGCGCTGCAGTCCCTGGACGCTGAGGGAGCGCAGCTCGGGCAGCTTTCCCAGGAGTCGGCTGAAGTAGTGCTGCTTCTTCTGAGCCTCGGCATTGTAGGTGACATGATCCCGCAGACTGCCAATGATCTTCATCTGCAGCTGCTCCACTTTCTTGGGCTCCCTTAGGCCATGGCGTTCTAAGGATTACATGAAGAACAAGCAAGTTAATAAATAAAAGTGCAAAGTAAAGTAATATTAAAGAAACTGGAAATGATAATGAATTCTTAATGTCTGAAGCTCAGGATTACCCACCTGTAATCAAAGTGAGGGCACAGAGACAGGCAAAGGCAGAGATATCAATCTCCAGGTTGTGCAGGCTGTGGCTAAACTCCATTATATCATTAAGCCATTCGCCAAAGGATCGCTGGCACTGGCTGCGATGGAGCACCGTTCCATTGCAAAAGATCATCTTGGTGTCGTCACTCCTCGAACGATACGACAGGCGCAGCACAAACAACTCCAAGGAGGCACTCTGGAACAGCAACTCCTGATCCTCGGGCAGGAGATCCAAGTAGCCGGGTATCTTCTCGGCAAACTGCTTGATCACATCCACAGAGCTGGTCAGCAGATGATAGAACTGCTGCACCTTGTCCGCCTCGCTCATTGTGTGCTCCTCGTAGTGGGTGTAATCCAGGCAAGAGGGATCGGGCGTGGTGTCCACATGGCTGCGCACCAAGGCCGTAATCAATGAGATCGGTGGCGATGGCGGCGATTCCTGGGGAGACTTTGGCTTCGAGGGCAGTCGTCCTCTTCTACCCTTCAGTGAATCCGTTCGCACCACTTCCTTGACCATCCCGACGACCAAACACTTTTGGAAACGACAGAACTGGCAGCGATTGCGCCGCCTCTTGTCCACCGGACAGTTCTTGTCCGCCAGGCAAACGTACTTGGAGCCCTTTTGCACTGTCCGCTTGAAGAAGCCCTTGCAGCCCTCGCAGGTACGCACTCCATAGTGCTGGCAGGCAGCCGTGTCCCCACAAACGGCGCACAATTGAGATGGAGCCTGCAGGAGGCGGCCCGCCTGGAGATCTGCACTGGCTGGCGAACTGGCCGCCGAATTTGGGGCCGAGCTTAGCTGAAGCGGGTGGGCATGGGCAAGGCTGTGCCTCTGGCCAAGCGTGATCTTGGCCAGCTTGGGACTCTGGGCAGAGGAGCCGGCGGGCGAGACGGTTCGCTGCACGGGCAGCGATGCCCGGCGTCCAGGCGGAGGACCACCTAGCGCAGGTGAGGAGGTGGCACCGGCTGCCGCTTCCACGGCCGCTGTGGCCGCTGCCAGTTCGGAAATCGTGGGGAAAGTGGGTAGCGAATAGCGCTCGCCATTGTGCGAGGTGTAGTTCTAAAAGGGTGTAAAAAAACAAATTAAAAGAGCTTAGTAAATGATTCTTTGGTTCTTTTTTAAGAAAATATAAAAATTACTAAATAAAATGTTAGTTTAAGGGCAAAACTAAGGCTTTAAGTGAAGAAAAAGGGATTCATCGAGGATTCATCAAGGATTCATCAAGGATTCATCAAGGATTCATCAAGGATTCATCAAGGATTCACCAAGGATTCATCAGAATTCATTAAGGATTCATCAAGGGTTCATCAAGAATTCATCAATGATTCATCATGGATTCCTCAAGGATTCATCAAGGATTCATCAAGGATTCATCAATGATTCATCAAGGATTCATCAAGGATTCATCAAGGATTCATCAAGGATCCAACAAGGATTCAACAATGATTCATCAAGGATTCCTCAAAGATTCATCAGGGATTCATCAAGGATTCATCAAGGATTCATCAGGGATTCATCAAGGATTCCTCAAGGATTCATCTATACTTACATGTTGCTGGTAGCTCGGCTGCTGTTGCTGCTGCTGTTGCTGCCCGTAGAAGGTATCGGTGGCGCCGACTCCATTGTACTCGTACAAGGAGCTGGCCGAGGAGCTGGGCGAGAGATTGGCGCTGGCATTGATGGCATTGAAGTGGCCATGGTAGTTGTAGGCCCCGCTGTTGTTATTGCTGCTGCTGCCATTGGGATGCGACATCTGGGACTGGGACTGCGACTGCGACTGGGTCTGCAGCGTGTGCAGCTGCTGGAGCTGTGAGGGTGCTGGCGGACTGGCGCTCCAGCCGCCGGTTAGCGGCGGGAAGCAGTCCTCGTCCATCTTGAGGGTCAGCACCTGGTCTGTGGGTGTGGGAGCAGCCGTGGAGGAGGGGGCGCTTGTGGATCCAGAAGCGGAGGCCTGCTGGGGGCTGCTCCCGCTGCTGCTGTTGTACTTCAGGGAGTAGGTCTCCTGGAAGCTGGGCAGGCTACTGCCGCAGGACAAGGGGCCACCGATGGGCGAGATCAGCTGGAGTTGCTGCTGCTGTTGCTGCTGCTGTTGTTCTTGGTGGTGCTGCTGCTGCTGCTGCTGTTGTTCTTGATGCTGCTGCTGGGCATGCAGGGCTATAGCCGGATCGCTGCTGGAACGCAGACTCAGCAGGCAGAGCTGCTGCTCCTGCTCCGAGCTTAGCTGCTGCTCGGGGATCGAGGAGAGACGCTTGTCGCGCAGGCAAGTCAACTTGGTGAGGTTCTCAATGGAGCTGGTGAGGTCCTCGGCGGGATTGTCCGGATAGCCGCTGGTGGTCGGCGAGAGCAGGGAGTTGTTGGAGTCCGAGGGGAAGAAGAGATCCGAGAAGAGTTCGCTGTGGGCCACAGCCGAGTCGGTCAGGTTGCTGATCAGTTGATCCTCCTCATGGGAGAGCAGCGACTCGGTCTTGAGCAAATGTTGCTGCGGGCTCACAAGTTGCTGCTGTTGCTGTTGCAATTGTTGCTGCAGTTCCAGTTGCTGCTGCTGTTGTTGCTGCTGCTGTAGATGATTCTGTTGCTGTTGCTGCTGCTGCTGGTGATGCTGATGGAGGAGATGATGGTGGTGGTGGTGGTGGTGGTGTCCAGCTGCGGCTGCCGACGTGGTCGTGGTCGTCGTAGCGGTTTGCGTGGAGAAATTATCGAAGGGCGACAGCGAACTAAAGGAGCTCTGCAACGACAGACGGTCCGCAGACGAATGAGTTAATGTTTGAAGCCTTTCCGCCTAGCATATCCTATATATCCTATCCCTGGCTTAGCCATCCTAGCATATCCCTAGCCCTGAGGGTGGAGTCTAGTCCCTTCCGAGGCGACATGCGCACTCCCCACCGCAGCGCCCATTGGCTCTTGTCTAAAAAAGCAACCCCTAAGGCAGCGAAAACGGTTCTTTGCTGATTTCCTAATTGGTTATGGTTATGCCAAAATGTTTTCCAAACATTTATACTTATCCAACAATAGCTATCTAATTGCTGGTGCAATTGATATCCTAACACCTTGACTCCACGCAGGAGGAGTCAACACTTCACAGCTGCCAATTAGCACTGCCATTCATCTTGACGGTTTGGGAAATTTGCATAGATTTGTTGTATATTTTTGGGAAACATCTCAGAGGGAGGTTTGAAATATTAATAAAAAAAAAATTAATACGCATTTTTAAGGCTGCCAGAAATTATGAGGGACATGGATTCGATATGTTTTCAAATGCTTATGAAAATTATAGGAGTACTTAGAAAGGTTATTGTTTGAAATTTTCAGAACTTTAATGAAATCTTGTAGCATGTTTCAACCACTGATTGATGTCTGTTTTAATTTATTCTTATTTCTTCTTTAATTTAGTATCATTATTATTTATGTTTCTTTATATTAA
>JAEIIH010004307.1:0-18142 GCA_018904745.1 Drosophila orosa
AAACAATAAACTAAGTACATTTTCCATTCAACACTTTTGCAATAATTATTTATGAATATAAATTCATCAATTTTAAGTTCATTAAGAGCTAATAAAATTAGCTTCGGTTTGTTATATTTGCTATGTGCCGACAATTAAACATTTTCAAAGTAATAAACTTAATTCATACTCATATTAAAGTATTTTCCTATGGATTAGGGCATTCTAATAGTCCCACACTAAGTGAGTTCAGTGTTGATATTAGCCAGATGCTTTTAGTCAATAAACAAGGTGGCCCAAAAATAAAACTCTGCTCATAGCGATGAAAGTGCGAGAAATTCTATTTATCGCTGCCATAATTTATTAATATTTTATAGGGAAAAAATAACAAAACAAAGAGAGACAAAGGGAATAATCGGTCGAGAGCCGGGGCTTATGTTGGTAATCAACTGCCGATTGCCGATGGCAGGTTGAATTTCCACAATTTCACTGTAATAAACCACCGATGGCCCAGACTACAGACAACAGCCTATATAGGGACTCAACAATAAACAAGTCCGATAAGCCCGGCAGATTAATATCATGTCCCGAGCACGGGCCATGGGCAAACAAATTAAAAAAGTGCCAGCTCATACACAGACGCACAGACACGAGAGAGCTGCTAAATTGAAATGAATCGCTGATCCGGCATTATGCCATATGCCTCCGTTATCCACCGACATAGGATAGGCTTTTCCGGGTGGGAGGGTAGAAAATCGGCGCCAAATGACGATATAATCGAAGTAAATGGCGTGACACTTGGCACATGGCATTGCGATGTGTTCGCAAACACTGCAGTTTCAATTATCGCAGATTGAAATATTAATAACGATTGGAGGCTCCATTAGCGACTGATTTTTTCAAAAGTTTGTCACTCAAATAAATGTATAAATATATAGGCATTCAATAAAATTTTTATGAGGGCATTTATGGCCCTATATTCCTGTTATGCCATATAAATAAAACCACCCTCATGTTTCAGATTAAATCGTCAACTCAATTAAACTAAAATCGTATATTGAAACCACAGCAGTTGGAAATATTCATAGAATGAGTGCCTTTGGTTAATAATAGCTGTCTATCAATTAAATATACGTTTTATTAGGCACTTATCCCAACTATAAGTGGCATTTACAAATCACAAACTAAGCCCACATGAACCACTCAAAAACCCGAACCTAATCAAAATGAATTCATTCAATTAACGCAGATTGTTAAATTAATTGAATAGAAGGCCCCCAACAGTTTATGAATCAAATGCGACTATTTCAAATAAGTTTTATTAGGTAATTCCCAACGATAAGTGGCTTTTTAGAGCCTCAAAATGGTGCAATCATATTTTTATGTCACTTGCAAACATAAAAAGCAGACTTTAATTAAGATAAATAATTGAGACCCAACCGCAGGCAGTAATTATGTAATGCGTCTGCCATTGTCAACAGTTTTAATTAACCTAAAATACCAGAAAAACATCCACACAAAAGGTGGAATGGGGGAAAACTGCACAGGAAACTAATCAGAGCAAAATAATACCAAACAATGGCCGGGGAAAGTTGGCAACAAACTCGAGCTGGGGCCTAAACATTGCAATTACCTTGACCTAAGGCAGAACCCTTGGCATCAGTGTTGTCAACAATACCTATACCTAAATAAAGGTAAATAAATTGTAATTAAAAAAAGTCAATAAAATAATAAACCTTGACCCTTTTTATTATCAATATATGTTGGTTTTAGTTAACAAATTAAAATGCATTAGTACAGCATCATTTGTCTTTAAAAATGCTACAATTAATTGAGAAATAGCCGAATTATAGGGCTTACCATGACTGTGACTGCCTAAGGGATTTTCGGATTTTCCCCTAAAATATGCAGTTGTGTCCTCCGCTTTTCCGCTGCGGCTGCCTGATTGTCAAGTCACGGACAGCCGTTGACGTGTTTGTGGGCAGATCCCTTCACCACTTACATCCGCATCACCCAGCTTCCAGCTCTCAGGGCAGGGCCAAAGCGTTTTGTGAATGCTTAATTACAAAATTCGCTCATGTTTGGGCGCCGACTTTCGGGGGCCGCCTTAACTTGGCAAATATTTGAGAGAGGCGCCAGCAAAAGCGTTGACACTCTCTGCCCTGTTGACTCTTGTGCCACCCACACACAGCATACACACCCTATAGAGGAGTACACATCCAGCCCTCTCACACACTCCACACACACTTTACAAACTTATAAAGCGAGCGTGAAATCAATGAGCAAATACCAAGGGAGACAATGCCAAACCAGGAGAAACCAAATAAAATAATGTATCACAGGGAAAAATTTTATTTAAAATATTTATATTTATTTAAAAAAGTTTGTTTTGGGTAAAATAGTATAATTTATGATATAGCTCAGGGAATATAACGAAAAAATGTCAATAGAATAAGCATACAAACAATGAGAAAAGTTTAATTAAAGAGATAAGAACCATCATGATTTTAAGTTCTTAAGGCCCAAAATTATAGTAGATTGGGTGAAACTAGTTTAAAAAGATTTTGACAAAAAATGTAAAGTTCCCCAGAACTATTTTAAACAACAACTATATATTAAATGAATACAAGCTTAATCCTAATTTAATACCAGCTTTAAAAAGCGTGAAAATTTCTGGCTGTGCTGCCAAACTTTTATGGCATTAAGTGGCAACAGGCAAGAAGCACTGGAAATCCAAGCACTCCGTCATAAAGAACAAGGCAAAAAATATGAAACAAACAAACAAGATGAAGATGTGGCAGTACAGAATGCTTTTAAGAGCCGTTGGGATGGAGAAAAGTGGATGGGGAAAATGGGAAAAGTACTGCCCCGGGTAACCGATAAGCATATGTGTCAAAATCGAAGACATTTCCTAATGCCCTTCAATCTTATTCGCATCACCGCTGTGTTGCCTGGAGACCCAAATCAATGAGCGGCATCAGCTGTCCAGCTGTCCATCAAAGTTTCGACGAATTACCTCGGCTAATTGAATGGAGTTACTTGTATTGCATTACCCCTCTTCCGTGGAAGGGAGACCTCTGGTCATCAAGGCAATAAAACCAAGGAGAATTGTGGCAGGAAAAGTTTCGAGAGGCGCCAAAAACGAACTTAACACCAAAATGCCATGGAAACAAACTGACAGAAAATTTCGTAAAAATAATACCAAAGTGTAGGGGCATTTTCGCAACAAGCCACAGCAATTAGGCAACCAAAGAAGCCAAAAGCCAAGAATTTTCACATGCAGAGGTCCAAATGAAAATTGCCGAGTGTACAGAGGAAGTGGCAAGTGTGTAAGTGGCAAGTGGAAAACGGAGAATTAGAAAATCCCTCTTGGACCAAGCTGAAAAACCGTTTAGCTTTAGTTTTTCTTGCCTTTTTTTCTACCAGCTCTTGTTCTGGTCTAAACCGCAAGTCATATTCGATTTTATTTTTTTATAGTGTTTTGATGGCACTGGGCCAGTCCTGGGCTAGAAAAAAAACGAGAATTTCCATTCTATATTGTTGTTTATGACTGTATGAGATTTTGATTGCCTGTTTCGGAATATTGGCCATACGCAGCTCGTGTGCCCGTGACAAGTGTTCAATTATATGCGCTTAGTCGTGCCCCCAACGTCAGCGTCAGCTTCAACGTCCTTGGTGATGGCTTCCGGTTTTGTTATTGCGGCTTCCTATGGAGCCGCCATTTTTTTTTTATTTTTTTTTCTTTTTTTACACAGTTTTTTTGCAGCGGGGTATTAGGGGTATATCCTGGGAGAAATTACATCAAAAGTCATGCTGTATTGGGGACAGGTTTTCCATGTTGTAGAAAAAAGGAAAATATAAAGGGATTATAATGTATCCAAATATCGTTTATTGCAAGACTTCGATTTATTATTTAATTACAATATTATAAAATTAAGCAGATTACTGGGTATTTACAAGTCTGCTCACTATACTATAATTTCTTTTTCTCTTTTATTATTCCCATTTATTTTTTGTAAGGGGAGAAATTTCTCCGGTAAGTAGAAACTCAAATGTTTGATACGAGTGCGTGCGTATGAGTGTGTGGAGCTTTAAAACCGGATTTCCGCCTCCTGCTGCCTGCCACCAACAAAAACCTCAACTTAAAGCGAACCCGGTCAGCAGCACGTGGCAGTTGTTACCTTCTGGCGTAATTTTCCACTCCCATCCCCAGCGATTTGCTGGGCGGAAAATGCTGAAAATGTGTGCCAGAGCTTTTCGTTTCATAAATTTACAACAGTGGATCCCAACCGCACAGGGCCGAAGGGCTCTCCCGGGTTCGCCAGAAACATTTCCGGGCAGCGAAATGAGCCAGTACACACACACACAGAGGGAAGCCACCAAGTATGGGGGTCAGATACAGTACTGCACATACATATGCTCATTATATGGCCCAAAGCCAAAAGGAAAGCGCAGGATTGTATGCACTACTTGGCCCAGTTTGGCTCGTGTGTTCAGTCCTGTCCTCTCTCTGTCCTGGCTCGAGGACATGCCCAAGATGTAATTGTACTTGGCCTCAGAAGTGGCTTGAACTGCGGCTCATTGGGTGCATAAAAAAGGCAACAGATCTGACTTTTGCTCTCTGGGATATTATCCTGCACAGAGAAAAACGCAGTTGTTTAAAGATAATGTATTAACGACTTTAGAGAAATCTGTAGGGAATTTATAAGGGAAAGTTGAATCAGTAATTAATTTGAAGAAGAAACATTTATTTTAAATATTTAATATATGCTCGTACCTATTTACTGTTTATTTTATCTACTAGACCTTTTTTTTACCCTTAACCTTTGTAACCCTCAATCCGATTGTACTTTAAACAAATTACCACCGTTTCAGTTGGCAGATAATCAGACATCGGGCCATTACAACACCATGTTTGGCTAATGGCCTGGCCACAATCAAACTTCAATTTGTATGGACAATTGCTAGCAGCTGACGACTGTCAAAAGGGCGTGGCTCTGTGTAATTAAAATAGGGGATGTGGGAAGTGGGAACTGAAAAGGAGACAATGGGCAGTGCCGAGCTGATTATGTGAAACCATTATGCGGTTGTGAGGGGGTGGCATTAATAATGCAACAGGCAGTGGCCGCGATGGCTTCATTAGATCGCTTAAATGGCGGTTTTGTGTATGTGTTTGTGTCTGGTGTTGTCTATTAAGCGGCAAGTGTTGTTCCTTGTCTGCGGTCGAAGGATATGCTGTCATTGCCAGGCACTTGAGATGAGCAGCCCAGCAACCCCTACCCCTATATATGTATATATATATATATCTCCACCCCGGTTGAGATATTCCGCTGTTCCTGTCATCGTCAACAAGTCCTCGCACTTACGTGACCGGCCGCAACTTTAACGGCATTCGGTCGGCTGGTCAGCAGGCACTTGACACTGGCAGTACTCAGACCCTAAGTCAAGCACTCCCTAAATGAAGAAAAAAGAGAGTAAGAAATAATACAGAAAATAATCTTATATTGCAAAAAGTCGTATTAATAAGTTTCTCTAAAGGTAGTTTAATATTTAAAGTATTCATTTATTTATATTTATTCCAAGATAAACACCTTAAAGGGAAAACAAGTTCTCCACACCATTTCTTGCAGTGCTTACCAAAACTTCCGTAATGGTCGGCATACGGTGCGTATTAGTTACATTAGTTGGAGGCCAAATGAGGCAGTGGGACACATTTGTTTATTGCTTTACTTTTGCGTGTTTGCATTGTAATTTTGGTGTATGTGCCAGGCAAATCTTGCAACAAAATCCAATTCAATTATCAGCCCCAGCACACATGCTGGAATTAGCCAAATATTCTGGCTCTGCCGCCTTAAAGATCCGCCGTCTTTAAGTGGCAAAATTACTTTTGGTTGGAGCTAATTCAATATGCATGACAAAACTTAATTATCAATTTCGTGGTCAAATATATACCAGTTATACTGGTAATTACCAGCACCCAGAGCAACTCTAAAACTTTTCGCAATGCCTCCCCAACTTTTTGGCCAGTCATCATCAGCAGCAGGGCAGAACCAAGCCAAGTCAAACGGCATAAGCCCTGGTCTGCCGAAAAATCTACGGCCCAGAAGGACTTAATCACCGTAATGGAAGTTGGGCCGGCAGCAGCTTACAAAACTGAAAAACAAGATTTTGTGCTTGAAGTCACAAGCAAAACAGGACACGAATATATGAATGGGAAAAAGCTGAAATTGTATTATCTCACTCCTCATGGCTGACAAAACATTTGGGCCCAATGCCCAACACTAGATTTATTGCCGGATAACCGCCTGACACTCCAGTAACTTGTCACTTGGCCTAGACAGTGAGAAAGTTACTTTTAATTAAATGCAAAACTGGCAAGCTGCAACTGCCGTTGAAAGTTCAACTGCGGTTGCAGCTAGGCTCAACTTGGAGTCGCCAGGATTCACCATATTTCCTCATTTGTCTAATGGAATTATGTCAACGAAATGTGTGTGGGATTTGAGTCGAGTTGCCATGTCCTTTTCCAGCAGGCTGTTGCAGCAATTTGCGGCCAAAACCGATGAAAGCATCTCGTTATGTCGCATGCATACGGGTCGTATGCGTAATATTGATTACAAGTCAGTTGGGGACTTTTGCCTGACAGCAATGCCTCTGCTTGTTTTCTGGCAAATAGTCATGACATTTCTTTGCCCAAATGTGGATACACATTTTCCTTTCCTTATGAGAAAATTCAACTTTGAACTGCATTCCTCTGTCAATACTTCGGTATTTTTGGAATTTCAGTTGCCAAAAATTGAGCTTAAATTACATTTGTCACCGTGAAATTATTTTTGATTCGGCTAACGCTTTTGTTTATTTCGTTGCAGCTGAAATTTCGCCCGCAGCACGCAGTTTGCATATTTAAATATTGGTATTTCGAAGAGGAAATTTTAATGAGACGACTGCGGAGAACCGAAGGCGAGGAGGACCAGTGAGTTGGCAGAGCGGAGCAGGGCAGGGCAGGGCAGCAGCTGCGTGGAACCGCAAGAGTCAGTGGAGCTGCTGTCAATCAAACGGAGTCGCTGGCCAGGACTCCATCCAACCGAAAAGCCAACCATCTGACCGGCTCATCATTGACACCATGGTCACGAACATGTCGCAGCCGCATTATTGCGGCACTGGCATCGATGATTTTCACACAAAGTGAGTATGGATAAGGGAAAGGGGAATCGAAACGGGAATGGGAACACGGAAGAGTGGCTCTGTGTCCCCGCGGTGATGCCTGCATATTAATTACATTTTTAAATGTAATTTGCATAATGATTCCTGCCTGGCGGCCGAGGCATGCATAACTAAATCATGTGTGTAATTGCCTTCGGCCAAAGGTGGCGAAAGGCTAATCAAGTGCAGCTAATGCAAGGATGCTTAGGGCTTAACGTGAGATTCATAAATTTAAATTGAGAGCAGAGCTAAGAGGTTGCTGAAGCCATTAATTCATATTTAATACGAACTTTAAAAGAATTTACAGCTCTCTGAATATATTTCATAGTTTATCTGCCCGCTTTTGGTGGAAAGAGCAGCTAGTTATAATTTATTTCTTAAGGCTTTCGTTCATTATTTTCATTTATTTACTCATAAATAAAAACACAATGATATCAGCAACATAAATTTCAATACTTATGCGGCTATTAAACGGCTTTAATCTCGTAAATTAAATAGAAGACATTTATAAGAATATGTTAAGAGACTCTTGTTAGCAATATTAAAATGAAGTATAAACTACGTTTCTCCTCAGCTACAAATACTTTCATGGCTACTTCTCGCTTATTGTCTGCATCCTGGGCACCATTGCGAATACCTTAAACATCATAGTGCTAACCAGAAGGGAGATGCGATCTCCGACGAACGCCATACTCACGGGTCTGGCGGTGGCCGATCTGGCTGTGATGCTGGAATATATACCCTATACGGTCCACGATTATATACTCAGTGCCCGGCTGCCGCGGGAGGAGCAGCTGAGCTACAGCTGGGCCTGCTTCATCAAGTTCCACTCGGTGTTCCCCCAGGTGCTGCACACCATCTCCATTTGGCTGACGGTAACGCTGGCCGTGTGGCGCTATATAGCAGTGAGTTATCCGCAACGGAATCGGATCTGGTGTGGAATGAGAACGACGCTGATTACCATTGCCACGGCCTATGTGGTGTGTGTCCTGGTGGTGTCACCGTGGCTGTATCTGGTCACGGCCATAGCCAAGTTCCTGGAGACGCTGAATGCGAGTGGCAAGACCATAGCTTCGGTGCCATTGAGTCAGTATATCCTGGACTACAACCGGGAGCAGGAGGAGGATGTTACCATGCAGGTCATGTCCAGCACAACGCCGGATCTTTCCTGGGCGATGCCGAGTGGTTCGGCCAACGGAACGGCTGTCAGTTTGCTGACTCTGACCACAGTGGTGCCTCTGACGAGCTGGACACCGGGCACCACTCCGGCGATGATGGGTGAACGGAACGTGACAGTCTACAAGCTATATCACAGTGCCTTGGCCCTGCACGATAGACAGTTCAGGAACGCCACCTTCCTCATATACAGTGTCCTGATCAAGCTGATACCCTGCTTCGCCCTCACCGTGCTCTCAGTGCGGCTAATCGGCGCTTTGTTGGAGGCCAAGCGAAGGAGGAAGATCCTTGCGTGCCATGCGGCCAACGATATGCAGCCGATAGTCAACGGGAAGGTGGTGGTTACGCCCACTCAGCCCAAGAGCTGCAAGTTGCTGGAGAAGGAGAAGCAGACGGATCGAACGACCAGGATGCTCCTGGCGGTGCTCCTGCTCTTCCTAATCACCGAGTTTCCTCAGGGGATTATGGGTCTGCTGAATGCCCTCCTCGGCGATGCCTTTTTCCTGCAGTGTTACCTAAAGCTGAGTGAGTATTCCTTCGAACCCCCCTAATTGCTTTATTGGCTATGATAATTGACTGAATTTATGGCTAGTATTTTCGTGATGGCCAGCTGGCCATCAATCATACGCACCGCTGACTCCCATAATTGCACCACAAATTCGGGGCTTCAATGGGGCCTTGTCCTTGGCCTTGACTTGCCCTAACAGTATATACATTTTGTTTACTTGGTACACTGGCAAAAATATTTGTAATTATATAAATGAAAAATATAATTTTGTATATATGTTTGTATAATATGTTTGAGTTATTTAAAGAGATTTCCCCACTGTAAATGTTCAAACGACCAAGCAGAAACCCTTTTAACCTTGAACTTTCATTGAAGCCAACGCCCGAAAGATGGCGTGCTTGTAGTGTGACGGTGACTCCGCACTTATTGCATTTCAATGTCCCGCTGCAGGTGACCTAATGGACATCTTGGCACTTATTAATTCGAGCATCAACTTCATCCTCTACTGCTCGATGAGTCGCCAGTTCCGTAGCACGTTCGCCCTGCTCTTCCGGCCGCGCTGGCTGGACAAGTGGCTTCCGCTCTCGCAGCATGACGGCGAAGGGCGCGGAGGGGGCAGCGGCTATGGCTATGGCTACGGCGGCGGCGGTGGCTATGGAAGGCAGCGATTACTACACACGGACGCCGCCAGCAAGAGCATGGCCATCGATCTCGGCCTGACGACGCAAGTGACGAATGTGTAGCACGAGAGCAGCGGCCGGGCAGCGGTGTCAACCGCAGCGGCGGCATCATCCACAGCAGTAGTAGCAGCAACATCACTCGCATCAGCATCAGCATCTGCAGCAGCAGCAACATCCACAGCAGCAGCTGCAGCGACAGCAGCGACTGAAGTTGATGGATGTGCTGGCGCCACTAACGACATCAGCCTAGTGGAAGTGCTGCACGCGCAGCCCGGCCAGAAAAGAGGAGAGGTTTCAGGTAGGGATGGTGGAGATATATAGTAAATTAAATAATATTATATATAGATAGTCTTATCGAAATTTCCTCGAAATATATTATAGAAATAGATACGATAGCAACTTTATATTTTATTCACTTCACTGATTCATATATCTTAATATATCCTTCTTTAATTTAATTTATATAGTTGCCAGCCAGAATCGTAGACGTCGCAGTGGCAGTGGCAAGTGCATTTGGCCCACCACGGAGTGGCTAAGGAAGCTGCGCCACCAAAAGGCGCACAAGGAAGCTGATGCCTGTACTGATACCGATATAGAGCTGGGCAGGACCACTATCAATAGACGCAGCAGTGTCCTGTTGATGGTTCTGCTTAGCAGTTCCGATGAGGTCAAAGCCAAGGCGGTTCTGGTCAGTGATCAGCATCAGCAGTCTAGCACGCAGCAGGAGGTGAAGCTGGACGAGGACGTAGAGGATGCTATCGATGCTCTCTGGCTGTGAGATGTCCCAACCCTCTAGCACTTAACTACCCCCTAAAAAAATATTGCAAGAAAAACAATTCCCTGTAAATGAAATCCCCTCTAATAGCTAACTACTGTGTACAGACCAATTAATTAATCAAACAAATTGTTTATGGCTGCTCCCCATTTATATAATACATATATATTTTCCAGCCAGCGTTGCAGTTGCGGATTGTGAGCCCCTCTTTGTTTCGGCTTCGCTCTGCTGGAAAATCAAATGGAAATTCTGCGGTTTTTCCCGGGGAGCAGCTTTGAACACTTTGTGACGACACCCACACACAAACACATTTGATAAGTGATATTTACTTGACTAAGTTTTCCCCGATAAATAGTTGTGTAAGTGCAAGTGCAAAGCGCATCCTTCAGTTACCAAAATGAAACGAAATTAGCTATAGTCCAACTATGATATAAGGTGTATTTATAAAACGAAAGATTCGGTAAGCTAAGGCGAGATCTAATTTCTTTTTCTATTGAAAATAAATGTTATTTGATGGTAAAAGGTATTAACTGTTTTGCGGAGGTAAAAGGGGTAAGTGAAATATTGGAAAGTCTTTTAAATTCACAAGTTTTTCGTTAAAAAGTTTTAATTCTCTTGGTCAATAATAAAGATAAGATGATTGTCTTGCATTTTGCTGCCTCGAATTGGCATTTAACTTGACGCTGTAAACGGAATCCCATTGGCGTTGAATTTAATTTTCGAGCCATTTACTGCTAGCGAAAACCCTGTGATTGGCACTTAAATATCAGGCACTCGACGTCCTTTGGTCCGCTGGCCCTTTTCGGTCCTTGTCACAATAAGGACGTGGAAAATAAACGGACAAATGACAGTAAAAAGTGACTAAAAAGCAAATGGCAGCAATGGCAGCGTCAAGAGCTGCGTTGATTAATTGTAATTTTAATCAAGGGACCGAAGCGAATTTGTCAGCGACATTCGAGAGACATTCAAGAGGGAAAGAGATCGTGGAGGCCAAACTGATGACCCAATTCGTAGTTGTTAATGGCCGGCAGTTTCATAGCTATGATGTATGACTTAGGATTGTCAAAGCGAACATCATCATCACCCGGAAGTGCGTCGAATCGATGGAGAATGTCAGTGTGCTTCGAAATTACAAAATGCTAAGTGTTCATCATTCATGCAACACAATGTCCCGCGAGTCCTGCCATCAATTTTGATAAAGGACCTCCGAAATAAGCAGTGGGCGACGCAGATGCGCGCAGCCATTGCCCTGCATAATTTCTTTACATTAATTGAACTCAAATTGGGTTCCCAATAAATTGCATAAATTTAAGATCTTAATAAATGCGTAATTTTTCTTTCAATTTAATTCAACATTTTCCGCTCAATTGGATTGATTTGACTTTGCATTCAAGGCTTTTTTTATCTGTTAAATTGAAGCGACGGAAAAAAACAACATATAATTGAGCGAGCAAGCAATGTAAAATGAAAATTTGCCAACTCAATTATGTAAATGATGGAAAAGGTAAAAAAACAAAAATATCAAATGAAATTGGATAATTAATGTGTCCACAAAAAATTACCTTTATTAAAACCGATTGATTGCAACTGAAATGGAAGTGAATTACTTACAGATTATGATTTTACAAAGTTGCAAAGTCAATTAAAGAAAGTGGTTAACGGCTTACAGCAGGCTTCTGTACGGATTGAGTTAGCAGGATTCACACGACCTTGTGTCTTGCACTAATACTTCCCTTGGCCGAAATGCAATTAGAAACCAATTTATGGCTGCAATTCAATAAACCCAAAACCTTCGGTATTTGGCTTAAATTACATTCTGTGGGCCATCTGTAAATCCCAAATTGTGTTTACAATTTGCAGACACATACACACGCAAGAGCAGATGAAATGAAATAAACACAACAAGGCCCTGAATCAATAGAATCCATCTTTTTCCAAGGGATAGCCAGCTAAATGCCATTGAGTACGAATGGGTATATGATATGGTGGCACTCTTACAAACACACAGAGTGGATTTGAACCCGGCCAATTCCCTATGATGGTACGGGCACTGAAAATAATTGGAGGTAATTTAGCATCTCAAGAGTTTTATTTTCCCATTTTAAGAGATCTTAACTCTATTGATTTTAAAAGGAAATTGATATAAGTATGAATACTATTCAAATAAATATTCCTATACTAATAAGACATTTTTTACTCTGTACAGCAAATGCAAGTAAACTCAATTTGCAGCTCTTTTCAGTATTTCAACGGACAGCGGAAGTGGAGTGCCGGATAGAAGGAACGTTGAGAGGATAGAATAAGCGATATAAACGAAAAACTAATCAAAGGGGTTGGGTACAAACCGAGTATCCGTAGGGTCAAAGGACATGCAGGGAGGGCTGACTGTCCATCACACACCAACCGCTGCAGAGTTTGTGGTTTTTGGCAAAACAGCAAAACTTTACCCCGAATTTAGGTCATTTTGGGGTCACTTTGTTGTTACTTAAACTTGTTGAATACTTTAAAATAATAAATATAAATCAGCAATGATAAAGTTTTCCTTGCATTTGAATTTACAACTAAGGCAACGAGAAATTAAGGGAACCAACAGAAAACTACTCAACTCGATTCAGTTTATTTTTGGACAGATAACATTTATAGCTTCAGGATATTTTCAAAATAGATTCAAGGTAATTATTTCTTTCTCTTTAAATAATTTGCAATCCTAAATAAATATTTAAAGTATGCACAGTTTTTTTTTATACCAAGAAGAATTTAGTCATGAAACAATAATAATTTATCTTTAATTACTAGCCAGAAAACTTCTTCAAATTACTTACTTAAATTAAAGCTAAATGTTATCCTAGTAACTCGTAAAATCTAATAATGATAATAAACAAAAATTATACAACTTATCTACAATGTTTTGTGGCGTGTAAACTTTTCCAATAAATGAGCAACTCTCCATCATTCCCAAAACTAAACTCCTAGCTAATTATTAAACTACTAGGGAGCTGCCCCTGGGGCAACAATTCAAATTAAAAATCTCAACCGAGGAAATATGTAAATATTCCATAGCAATTTCCGCTAAATCATCATCAGCAGGAGCAGCAGCATTAATTATAAAACAAGCCGGGCCAGCTAGGGATTGCTGCTCGCAGGCAAATTTCAAATGCAATTGCTACAAATTTCATTGAATTAAGCGCACATCAAGGCCAAGTCCAGCTCAGTCCCAGCCGCTCAGTCCCCCAGTCCTTGGCTGTGAAAATTTTCGGCTGTTTAACAATTCCTAAAATGTGCGCCAGTTGGCGGTGGCCAAGCAGAAAGGCCAGAAAAAATTAGCATAATTGCCGGGAGGGTCGGCAACGTAGGGTAAAAGGAAAATTCAAATGAAACGGCAGTAGCAGCAGCTTTTCCCCATAGCCTCTCACTCTAATTACTATGTAATTTATGCTCGCCCCAATGTGTGAACATTTTTGCCATGCAATTGGATGCCAAATTTTGATGGATTTCATTTCGAAAAGCTGTCCATCGCTGCCCACGTTCTGTGTTGTCTCATCATTGGGCTCGTTAATGTATAGTCCTGGTCACTTTAGTGATTCGAATGGGATTTCAGGGCTGTGTGGATATGAAGCGAGAGTTCTCTGTAATTTTATTTTGGTAATTCAGTGGAAATCATATTCTTATTGATTGCCATTAATGCGAACATAAAAATAGACAGTAATATACATAATTGGTATTTGCTTTTAGTAAGAGGGTTGAGCTTCTATAATACTTAAACCTTTATTGCAATATCAAATTTAAAAATTAAAAAAGCCTTACAAAGCCTTAACAATAAATTCCCGAAAAATCCCAATTATTATATAGAAAGCTAAAGCACTCTAGCCGGAAATATTTGCGGCACGCTTTCCACATTTATGCGTGCTTCAGAGCCATTTCCATTACGCATACGCAACGTCGGCCACGGATATTTATGCCAAGTCGTTAGCTGAAAACCCATTGACACCTGCGGCTCATGACGCCCCCTCATAATATACGCTTTCAGTATTTACAAGCTATGGTTTTTGTCACATGCCAGCATCAGCAATATATATAAATTGAAAATATAAACCAGTAAATATCACACTTGACGATGATTGATCGCGGTGAAACGCCAAAAACTTCCATACATTTCCTTGATACTCACTTTAAACACTTAAACATTAATCAAATTTCCAAAAAGTAAGGCTGAGCAAAGGCTTATTTAAATTGCTCACGCAACCTGTGTGTAATGCTTCTCCAATAAATGTGCAAAAAATCCGGAATCGCAATAGATTTCTCCACTGCCCCGTGGTGGGTTCGTGTAAAAACAAACAAATTCCAGTCATTTGTCAACAAAGTTTGATAAATGTTTTAATTATGGCCCACGCCTCAGTTGGAGGCCAATTCAAGGAATATTCAATGGCGCAAGTTTTCCGTTTTCGCTTTTGCGTTGTCAAGGTGGCGAAAGGGTCAGGATTTACTAAGGGCGAGAAAATAAAATGAAAATGTTTTCCTTGGTAGATTAGAGAAAAAACCCGAGTGGCCAGCCTTTGAAGTGGTTGATTAGTTAAGTGAGTGAGACAGTTGCTATCGGCGGCAGACCAGAAAGCTCGATCTGATCGGCATTTTTGGCTAAAACGTCCAACCTGGCACGTGGAGCGTTCGCGACTGATTTTGTTAAATTATTCAGCTTAAGTCGGATAAACTGGCAGCTACACGCCTTTGGCCACAGACAGCCACGCTACCGCTTCAGAGATATAGTACTGATTTATGCCGAATGTTTTCGTATGGTTAGGCATTTGCATTTGGCCTATGGAAATTGCGAAATATTTATTTGGCAAATCAGAGCCGAAGCGAACGCTGCCAGACGAGTGCACGTGCCATTGGTAATTGATTGATTGTAAGCAAACACAAGGCAACAGCTGACAAGATAAGCAAACAGCACAGCAAGTCAGCCAGCAGCAGCAGCCAGCATAATCCCGAAATTTGTTGTAACATTTTCAAATTCATTTCTTCCATTTCTGTCATTTTCTGCTAGCGTACTTTAAGGCTTTAAGAAAGGAAATTTCCCTAAAGCTTAGCTAAAACCAAGAAATACAAAAAGGAATTTAAAAGGCAGGCTTACAGAATGTAAAGTTAATAAATACTAGCATTTTATTGTCTTTACAAAAATTGCTACTTATTTGTAAGTTTCCCCCATTAACTTTCTTTAAGAAAACAAACCAAAAAATATTCAATTAAATTCTCTCGGGGTTTTCCCCATTAAAGGGGGCCGCTGACCCCACAAAGAAAACCCCTTCCAAAAAACTGGTTAAGGTTTATACAGGCCAAGTTTGATCCGCTTTTGGGGAAAGCCGGCTTAATTGCTTTTCAATAACACAACAAAAGGGCTGTGCGACGAATCCGAATCCGCGGAAAGCACGCAATCTCGAGCGAAGGCGTCGTAAAAAATGCAAACAACTTGTGCGGGCCTGAACCTCATTAAACACAGTTGGCGGAAACGGAAGCAAGGATAACACTACTACTACCACTACAAGTATACACTGCAACAAGGCCTTGTTGCGTGTTCGTTGTCATTTCGATTCGGTTTCGCCCGAGTTTTGGATGTCGGCCCAGTTAAGAGGCGGCAGTGCATAGGTGGGCGTGACCAGCAGCCGTTCGACAACAATTGTTTCGGAGTGAACAAAAACTTTCCTTGTTTATGGATGAATAAATGCTGGGTCTGCTTTTGTTGTCCCACCAATTGGCCGAAGGTGGTGTCTACAGGTAAGAAAATTGGAAAAGAAGGGGTGAAGAAATAATGGGAGTGTGGAAAGATTGCCTGTCAGCAGGTGATCTCAGGATTTCAGCAGCTCTAACTGCTTGTAAGATTTCAAAGGAAATTAATTTCTTTAAACTTAAATTCGTTGTATATCAATTTTAAACTTAAAAGAAATATATCCCAGGGAAAGAGTAAACACGTCTTTAAGTCTCTTTTGGCGTATTATTTTAAATATCCTTTGTTTATGTTGTTATGTTTTAATCTGTTACCCAGGGTATTCCCTATTCGCCCTATTGACATGCATCCATCACAGTTGAATTTCACCCTTTTGTTTTGCAATTTGCCAAACTCATTAAAAAATCGTTGCTCTGAATGTTGTCACTCATACGCCCCGTGTGCGCTCTGAATATATTTGAACAGCCATGTTGTGCACCTTTAACTGAGTTGTTGTTCCATTTCGTACGACATTTCTGCGGTGACGACGACGATGACGACGGGGCTGCAATTGTTTGTCTCCTTGAACCAGTTTGCCAACAGGCCGACGAACCGACAGGCGGAAAATAAAAGCTGAGAAGCGACCCAGTTGTGTCAAACGGTTTCTGATGATGGGAAAAGAAAAAACACACGCAATTTAAAGTCAAGAAAAGCCACCGAAAAATACGATTTTCAAGCTTTCGTTTAACTACTTTGCCGAAGTAAACCAATTGGAACTTGCCTGTTTGTAGCGTTTTTCAGATGGGCGGCCTCTGAAATAAGATGTCCACGTGCGCCGTGCCGCTCTCCCCGAATAGCATTTACATTGAATAACAGACACTTTGCTTGCCAAATAAATTTACATCTTTAAACTATTTTGTATAATTTAGGCAATGAACATTTTGTGTCCGCCGCAATGGTTTTGAACGTCGAGTGGGAAACAGTGTTCGAGAAACGCTTCTGGGTAACGGACAGGCCTAGACCTGCCTCCTCATATAACAAGGCCTTGGAAAGCCCGATTTCTGCACGGAGAAAATATTTTAAAATTAAAATTTTTAAGGAAATAGGAAACTAATGAAAATAATAAGGAAGTAATTATATAATAAATGAGTGGCGGAAACTATATGTTTTTTATTTCAATTAAGTAATATGAGTAATGTTATAAAGAATACAAGGATTCTAATGTTGTGTATGTAAATAATTTAATTTAAAGTATTTTTTCATAGAGACAAACATTAATTGAATGTTTACCAAACTGATCAATTTTTTCCAGTGCATCGTTCCGTAGTATTTCCATGCAAATGAAGACGACAGTAGGCCAAACAGTAAGCATCTGGCAACGAGATCTCCCTTAGCCCCCTGTCTCGACTGTCAACGACTGACATTTTAATAGAATTAACCGCTCGGTAAACGAGAGCCAGAGCCAGAGCAGCGCCTTATTGTTTTAGATGACTGCCATTAGATTTGATGGTGGCTCAACAGTGTACAAAACTGGATCCTGACACGTCCCGGCTTTCGGGGCTTAAAGGCTACAGCGGCTACGACTGCTGGCACAGGAAAGAAGTGTCACAATGTGGTCAGCTGCCATATTTCAGCGATGAAATTCAGCAAACTGACATTGTATTTATGCCAGGTATTTAATTTTATTTATGTGCCGTCGACATCATTGCTGCACCTGGAACTGGGCGTGTCCTGGAGTCCAGAAGGACCTAAGCCGGGCGAGGAATGCCGAACAATGGATGGAAATGGCGAAACGCACATGTTGACAGGCGACGGAAGCGACTGAGGACAGGATATTTGTTGTGACATTCTGACAGCAAAAAACATTAGAGTGCAGAAACTTTTCGAACGGACTATAATGGACTGTTGACAGTGCAAGGCGCCCGAGTTAATTTGTCTTTTAAAAATATATATGTACAACTTAGTATTTTTGTGTTTTTCCCAATGTGCTCACACATTGTTGTTATAAATTTAATAAAATATTGTATATGCAAATATTTGCCACATGCCGTAGCAAATAAATTATTTCAAGATGCCAGCAAAGCATTTCAAATCAAGTCCATGTATTTATGTACATATATCAAAAT
>JAEIIH010004308.1:0-19586 GCA_018904745.1 Drosophila orosa
AATAAACTACAAATACAATAAGTTTAAATAGATTTAGGGATTTTAAGAGATGTAAAGTTAATTACCACCCAAAATACAACCCAAAGAACCGTAAATATTTGAATTCAACGATATGATATATCGAAGGAGTATTGAAGATCACCAACGATTTGTTTATAATTCATTATACGATTAATTCAAAAACTAATTTAGTAGATAGTGTTTTTAATAATATACCGAAGCATAATTCGCAGTGATGCACAAAACAAAGTTAACAAATACAAGTATGTGGACAGTACAAAAGTTAGAAAAACTTGACGCCGTGGCTGCCATCCATCTCGATCAGCTCACACCGGCCCTTCTCCTCCAGCAATCGCAGCGCCCTCAGCAGCACCGCCTCATCCACGCCATGGAAATCCAGCTGGCTGGTATTCTCCCCGGCGGCAATCTCGTACAGCGTGCAGATGGTGTTCGTCTGTCCCGTCTCCTGCACCCAGTCGTACACCATGTTCCCGTACTCTTCGAGTGTGTGCCAGTACACCTGCCACTCCTGGCGCCGCTTGTCCAGCGGATTGGCATGGCCACTGCGCTCTAGCTCCCCCAGGATGGCCAGGACGAGTTCCGGCGACAGGCGGCGGTTGAGGGATTCGTTGTGGAACAGCGGCGAGCTCTGATCGTTGATGCTCAGCGAATACCTATTCGTGTGCTTGAGGTATTTGAGAAAGAGATCCGTCCAGACTTTCAGCTGGCGCTGTCGGGTTTCTTCGTGGGGCTGCAAGCTGAAGCCAAGGATTAGCCGGGCGCCTTACGGCTGGCTTACGTCAGTAGTTACTCACGTGAAGAAGGGTGGGAAGGTGTACTCCCAGGGCCACTGGAAATCAGTCATTTTGATCAACTATTCGAAGCAAACATTTGTTTTGGCAATAAAAATGTAGTTACTAATGCATTAGAGTGGCCATATGCTGTTCGTGCAAAAATACCAAACCATATGAAAGTCAAGGTTCTTATCAAATGACTTGTTTGTTTATTCCACAGAATTCATTCATTATTCTCGGAATTGAGTGGCTGAAAATAGGTATCGCTTAGTTTGGCTTCATTAGAAAGCTCTCAGGTTTCTTGACCACCGTTGACCTTTACTTCCGTTCTAAGAATATAAATACAAATACAATACAAATACAATAAAAATACAAATTTATGGCCGAATGTTCTGAGTTATCCAGGGCAAAAAACTGATCACATTCGTGTATACCGCCGTCTCTCCATGTCCACATCTATAAGGTCCATAGCTAACGATGCCCATCTGGACAAAGCGTTGAGCTCCTTGGTAGATATAAGGAAATGAAAGCGGTCCGCCAGAGTCGCCATCGCAGCTATCTTTGCCGGAGGCATTGAAGCACATCTGATTCTCCAAGAGCGTCACAGACCGAGTCTTGTGGCACTCGTCGAGATGTAGACGATTCACGGATGCCTCGTTGGGTACATCGGATTGTTCCCGCGTGAGAATATCGTGAACTCCCCAGCCGGTCACTTGCTGGACACTGCGTCTCCGGATGCTAAGCTGCACGTCCTCGTACAGGGGCAGGCAGATGGTCTTCACATTATCTGCGAGAGGACAAATTCTTCAGAAGAAGTTACCGGGATAAAGAGGAAAACTCACCCGTGATTAAGGCAGCTCTCTTCAGCCGAATAAGCGCAATGTCGTATAGAAGTCCCCACCTGCTAAAGTCCGGGTGAACAATGGTGTTTTCAACAGCAATGTCCTGGGGATATGGCATACAGTCGACTGTATTGCCATAAGCCATACAATCTTTTTCCGTTGAGATCCTGTGCTCCCCCAGTCGAACGGATATTCTGCCAAACATAAATTCATATAGAATTTTTTTATATTTTCAATCAATCTTACTTACAAATCTGCGGTCACGCAATGCGCGGCGGTCAAGATGTAGCCTGTTGCAAGGGAAGAAGTCAACAGATTAATTATCCCGAATTCCGAGTCTAAGAGCTACTCACGCGGCGTTATCAAGGTGGCACCACACCGGAACCTGGGTTTCCCTTCCTTATATTCCAGCAAGGCCATCCAAGGACGCGATCCCATTCTAATCTCATGGCCATTGACAATATTATACACTGTAAACTCTCCGCAAGTCGGTTCGCTTTCCTTTAACAGCTCCAATCCGGAGGGGTTGACCTCATCCTCGCAGCACACAGCCTACAGATGGTGGAATATGTACTATGTCACTCTGCCTTTGAGTGTGTGGAATAACTTACTGAATTAAAGTTCTCACGGCGGGAGTATCTCGTAATGTCCAGTTCCCTGGCGGTTAGCGGCTGCTTCGCCATATGCTTATCTACTATATCCACAATGTAGGGACATTGAGTGTAGTCGATGATTCTGCCCGGCTTCTCCTCGAATGTGGTGCAGTACTCGGCTGATTCTCCTCTCATTCGGCCCCAGGATGGATTTCCCAGACCAAGCTCCAAGCCCCCAATTAGACAAAATGCCAGGAATATCAGTTGAAGGCCCTCCATTTCTTCAGCAGGTTTAAATCGCAACTAAGAGGCTGTATAATCCAAGCTTAGCTTTATAGCAAGAAATTATTGAGCGATAAAGAAAGTAATGAATTCTATTCAAGGCTGTATAATCCAAGCTTAGCTTTAAAGCAAGAAATTATTGAGCGATAAGAAAATAATAAATTCGTGGGAATATCTAAAAAAAGAACTCGGCTGATAGCGCATAGTGACAAATTAAACAAAATTAGAACAGTAGTCACCAACAGATTAATTACCTAAGAAGCTATAAATAAATTTAAACCTCCTCTCATTAATCCCATTAAAACACACACTGGTTCCATTTACATTAAAATGCAATCCATTTCTTGTAATTTGTCTTAAATAGAAAAAACTGTGTACATTAACATTTTCATCGGGCTTTTTTCCATAAAGTTTGAGAGAGTTTGTTGGGGGTGACTTGATTTGGGCTTATTTGTGGTTGTGGTTCCAATCCGATCCAATTTGGTGAGTGAGTAGGATTGCAGTGGCTGGCTTGCATCATCAATATACATACATTCACATATATGCTAGTATCTGATATATATCTGGTTTAATATAAGTAAAGTACTAGGAGGCGCAACACTATACATTCAATATCTGCTATTCCGTATTCCTTTCTCCACACTGCGATGCGTGAAGGGGGGCTTCGGGCTTCCAATCCATTTTTACACTAATTTGTGTGTTTAGTTTTAATGCTGCTGGTGCTTAATTACTAACTATATCCTTTGGGGTGCATATCGATTTTTGCTTCTGCTGGGTTAGTCAGTCAAGTTGTACTTGCTGGGGGGAGTTTGGGCTTGGGTTATAACAAGATGCATAACGTCCAAGCAATTTTTGAAGAAAATTTTAAGAAAGCCTGCAGCCATCATTAAATATTTCAGTCCAATAAAATCGTATGGCGTTACTCATCTTATTATACATTTAGCCTTTGGTTGGACTGTATGTACGACATATAGTATTTATGGTAATCATCTTCTTTGCACTTTATTTTTTTTATTTGGTTTTTTGTACACATGCGTGAAATTCTAGAGAGAATGCCATACGGGGGGGAGTTATGGGGGGCTTAGGTGTGACTTGATAGTACAGTTGAGTGTGTGTTGTTAGCTGGCTAGTGTGTTGTTCTTTAAGAGTTTACAGTTAGTTCCTAGTTAACAAGTGAGGTTTGGTTGAAATCTTTCATTGCTATATAGGTATTTTTTCCGTAGGTATGCAGCTCTATCGTTTTGGTGCCTGCCATGCAATTTTCAAGACATTTACATAGCTTTAAATTGATGAATTCATATTCGTTTGTTATAAATAATAAAGCATTCCAATCTTCAAAAAATATACAATATAAATGCCCCTCTATATGTGTGCTTAAAGCATCAATATATTGATGAAAATGTACACTTGAAATGCGTCGCTCTGGTTCGCTTACAAAACATAAAACAAAATGGCATTAGCTTTGTTTGAAAGCATGGTCTTTTTAACACTTGCCTCTTAGTCAGTTTCAGTTGGAAGGAATAATATTTGGTTCCAAGAGGTGTGTGGCAGTTGGATAGCAAAAAGAAAATTACAAAAAACATTGGTACGACGGGGATTTCTTGTTCTTAACTTCTCTTTTGGTTTATGAAACACGAAACAAATCTTAAGCTTTATCTTACGAGCGTAATCAGCGAAAATCAAAAACAATTGATTCCTTACAAAATACATAAAACATAATTCGCCTGCATTCCATCATATATCCATCATGTACATACAGTTCTCGCATATATCTTATATATAGTATATATATATACTTGATTCTTGCTTGTTCTTTAAATTATTATTAAGTTTTTAAAAATGGCATGTGGTGACATGTATTACAATACACATTATACATATATATGGTACATACATTTATATTTAATATCGATTTCCAAGTTGGTATAAAATAATGCATGCAAGTCGAGCGAAGGACCCGATCGCACATCCCTCATATTTTGGTTAAGCTTGCACTGCTCCGTGTTGGGTTTCTACCTCCTCAACACTCCTCCGTGTGGTCGGTATTCCTTCTTTCTCGGCGTGTCCTAGGTTTGAGTTATTACATATACATTCATAGGGTTTTTGGGGGATTCTCGAATCACTGCACGTATAGCATGACAGCATGTTGTTTCACACAATGCTCCATATTTCGACTAACGACTAATACTAGGTATATATAGCTAGAGACCCTAAGCTACAATTTTTGCCTAAGACTGTTCCGGGGGTGTATTACGTTACGCCTCACTTCGCCAGTGGCTCCAGATAACACCGAACCGTGTTGTTCTCGTCCAGCATGGCCGACAAGTGACGCTGCTGATGGTGCGGGGGATGCTGATGCTGATGCGAATGCGGATGGGATAGTGGATGTGGATGTGGATGCGGGGTGCTGTGTGATGTATGCGACGACGATGATGTGGTGGACTGCGGTGACAGTTTTTGTAGCTGCTGACGCTTCTGCGCGGGCGTCTGATTGGCCGGTGGCAGCGGCGGTCCGGCATTGCCTTGACCAAATAGCTCATTCACCGCCAGACGGGCGCCTGGCGATTTGGCATTCTGCTGGTGTTGTTGCTGTTGCTGCTGCTGCTGCTGCCGGAATGCGCCACGCATGGAGCCCTCACCAACGCCGCCGCTAACCCCAAAAACCGCACCGTTGTGCTCGGGGTGTGGCGCTGATCCCGGTGGTGGCATGGCCCCATAATCAATGGGCGCTCCACGCTTGCGCTGTTCACTTCTGATGGGAGAAAAAGCCATACAATATAGCAAACCAGTCTCTGTAAGCAAAATCCTTTAAATACTTACTGAAACCGCCGCTTGAACTCTTCGTCTTGTATCGCCATCAAACGTTCCATTCGCTCAACGCTCTGGGGCGGCAATCCATGCGGATCATCCTCCAAATCGCTCTCCTCTTCCTCCTCCTCCTCATCACAGTATCTGCCGTGCAACTGCTCTGCAGCAGTAGCCTCCTCATCCTCCTCCTCGTCGTCATCGTCATCATCATCATCGTCAGCCGTGCACCGACGACCCGATCTCTGCTGGGCCAGCGACTGTTGTTGCTGCAGATGCTTCTGCAACTGTTGCTGCTGCTGCTGTTGGCTCCTGGATGAGACACTGCCGCCGCTTAGGCTGCCGCCACCGTAGCGACTTCCGCCAGCAGCCACCGCCGCTCGCATATTGTTAAAGACGCCGGTGCCAACGCTGTTGTTGTACACCTCGTCCACATCGAAATCCCCCACCTCGTAGTGCTGCACATCCGAGTTGCGGTTGCTGAGGATCTCCTCGTACACCGGCCCGGCATCCGTGCCGCCGACGCTGCCCTGGTTGTAGTAGGCATCGTTCATGCCCAGATCACAGTTGGAATGCTTATTTCTAAGCTGGCGCTGCATGAACTCCAGCTGGTACTGCGCCATGTGCGGTGGCGGTGCGGGTAGCTGTTGCTGGCTGCCAGCGCGTCGCTGCTGCAGCTGCTGCTGCTGTTGTTGCTGGTTTTGCAAATGCAACAGGTGGGCATGCTGCTCGCTCTGCTCCTCATCCGAGGACAGTTGCTGCTGTTGCTGCTGCTGCTGACGACGCATTTGCTGCTGCTGCTGCTGCTGTTGATAGTAAGCAGCCGCATTGCCAGTGGCTTGCGGCGGGTCCAGGGCTTCCGCGTAATGCGGATAACCGGCCAGCTGGCCGGGTTTGGTCTTTTTGTACGAGGGATAGAACACCTGGGAGACGGCAGCGTTACGGCTGTGCAGAGATCCACTCGGGGAGGCGGGCACTCCGCCGGCACCGCGTTTCTTCTTGCCATGCTGGCTATTTGGCTTCTGTGTCCAGTAGAACACCTCATGCGCCTGCTGTGGCGATGAGGCAACTGCTCCAGCATTGTTGAAGTACTCGCGCTGGGCCTTTAATGCAGCCGTGCCGCCGGGAGGCTGTTTCAGGCTGTAGTAGTCCGGCTGGTGGTAATAAGACTCGCCCAGGGGCTGCTGTTGCTGCTTGTGGGCAAAGATGTGATGGGTGGACCCGGCCGAGCTGGTGGGCGAGGCGTGTCCGGTGGAGCGTAGTGTGCTGTTCCTTTCGAGCACCACTTGATTTCCCAGTGGCTGGGCGGCAGGCGTCTGCAAGGTGCCCGTCATCAGGCCGCTCTTGAGCGTTCTCCTCTGCTGTGCTTCGTTCAGTTCGGTGTCGGAGCTAGCTCCTAATATGATATCCTCGGTGGCGGGCACACCTGGCGTTGGCATCTGTTCATCATGCCCCTCACCCTCACCCATGGCACCCATTGGCAGCTTGGGCTTCTTGGCGGTTGAGACACTGCAAAGAGTTCCGGCAGTTGTCACGCCGCCCGCCACAATGCCCGAGGAAATGGAGGTCTTTGAGCAGCGCAGGCACTTGGGCAGCCAGGCGTGCTGCCTTACATATTTGCGATACTCGCGCCGGATCTTCTCGTTCTGAATGCAGTGGAACACAAAGATGTAGAGTCCCAGCAGGGTGTTGAAGCAAATGAAGCAATAGCCATGCACATCGGCCGTGTCCTCGTCCATCTTGGCGCCACGCAAGTAGAAGTAGGCGGAGCACCAAACGGCACTGAGTAGCAGCAGGAACACAAAGGAGCAGCGGATGTCGAAGCTAAGGGAAAGGAAACAATTAGGTTTAGATGGTAGATAATAGCAAGCAAAACATACCGAACGCTGGCCAGGCGAGTGTGCTCTTTGGTCTTTAGGCCTGTGCGACTCTTGCGGCACATGATGATCCAGGACAGGAATGTATAACCAATGGCAGCCTAAAACAATTAAAAACAGGTAAAAATACAGAGTTTATCTCGGGTTTATAACAAACCCAAAGACTTACCACAAAGAAGATGAGCACCGGGGCCACAAAGGTGGCATAAAACAAAGCATTCGCCTCCATCAAAACGCAATAGTCGCTCTGGGTGTAGGTGCTGGGATTAATGACCACGGAAACGGCTACCACAGTCAACGAGAGTCCATAGGAAAAGAGGTAATAGCAATTGACCTTGGGTGTCTGATCCACCTCCAGCAGCAGCTCATCCGAGGTGAGGATGGAGTACGAATGAAAGGCTGGACGGAGGAATAAGTTAGCGCTGCAAAAACAGATTCAGGGGGACACCTTACCTTCGTAGCAGAACCAGGCAGTGCCGGAGAGGATGGCACAGTGGAGAAAGCAGGTTATGAAACCGCAAAATGTGCTTGTTTCGGTCTGTTCAATGCCCAGAAGAAAGAGCAGCTCGATGGCCAGCAGGCAGAGGTATATACTGGTATATATCGAGGTTCGGGCAGACTAATTTAAAGAGATTTAAGTAAAGGGAAGAGTTAGAGATAGAGAGTTGGGATAAGTGTTCAGTAAATGGTAAAGTGGGGGAACAAAAGCAACCAGCAGTAGAACACAAGGGCATAGCGATTCCCCTTGAAGTTTCCCTAAAGATCAGTGGTTGTCCAAATAAAGGAAATGGAAATCTTAAGCTCTGCCATTCCGGCAGCTCTTTCCCAAAGATAGTTCTGAATTTTGGTTAGGCAAACTTAATGTAGGATTTGATTTACAATAATTTTGGTGGGTGGTGGTGAAAGAATCCGAAAAACTAAGTAATTAAGAGCAATAACGAATATAAACTAAGAACAATAAACAAGACACGAAACAAGCACAACGTATGAAATGAACAAACACAAAATGCACAATATTTACAGGACATGTGTTAGCAACATTTGTAGATTTTATTATAATTAATTAAATACAAAATGCAAATCAAAAGTGTTTTTAATGTATTTTCTAAACTAAATTTGTTAAACAATGAATGCACATCGGAACGGGGTTAGGGTTCTCTTGAAAAACATGCCAGAATAACGATGATTTCTAATAAAACGAAAGGGGATGATCAAGTGAGCTAAACTTAGGCTATGACAAATAACTACGATACATAAATATAAATAAGATGTATAACTGAAGAGTCTTCGTGAGCAAGCTGTCGCTGGGAGGCGAGGAATCTCAATGAGCTCAGTTCGGTTACTCCTCCATCGCCTCCCCTCGCAGCTTTCAAGTCTTATATCAGATTCCTAGTGTAAAGAGAGAGCAGTTCCATTAACAATTTGAGTTACTTAAGCATTATATCACATGAGTCTCTTCTGATCATAAATACACACACAAGTCTATGTGGAGAGCCTAGCCTAGCCTAGAATTCGTGTTTGCTTTTCTGTTATTTCACCACCACCACCACTTATATTGTAAGTCATCCATGTTCGCCTGCATGATGATGTTGTTTGTGTTGGTATCCAGATTGTGATTGCGATGGGGATGTTGCAGCTGCAGCTGCTGCTGCTGCTGGGCAAGTTGCTGCTGCTGCTGTTGCTGCTGCTGCTGCAGGTAGTTGTGACTGATATTGAGGTTGTTGCTGGTCGCCTGCACGGCATGTTGCTGCAAGGCAGCAGCAATTGAGGCAGCAGCAGCTGCCGCCGCTGCCGTTTGCTGGCCATGCTGATGCAGATTCAAATTCAGATTATTCATGGCATGCTGCATGTTGCGTTGCGGCTGATTGGACAACACCACAGCAGCTGCAGCTGCTGCAACTACTTGCTGCTGCTGTTGCTGTTGCTGCTGCTGGACATTATAGTTGAGATTGTTGCGATGCGAATTGCGTATGGAATTGTGCTGGATAAAGTTTGTATTGCTGTGACTGGGCGCCGACACATTGGTCTGGCTAGTGGGCGCCGTGAGGGTCAGTGACTCGTGGGTCTGGTCGCGTATATTGTTCTGCTGGCGCCTGCTTCCTGCCCGCTGATGGGGCAGCGGGCCAGTGGCATTTCTTACCTTCACAAAGACCCCATTGAACAGCTTCAGCGTGAGCAGGGCAATCACTATGAACACCACACAGATGGCTATGCTAATGTAGATAAAGATGCGCATGTTGCCGTCAAACATGGTGAACAGCGAGTGCTGGTGCTCGTCCACCACGTCCATGAGGATGGCAAAGTTGGTCAGATGGTTGCAACTGCACACGCTGTGCGTTCGGTTTGTGGACTCCAGGCTGCATCCATTGGCAGACCAGGCACTAAAACGAATTAAAATTAAAGTCATTGCAAAAGGAAGGTAAGTAAAAACCCTACTGGTCAATGTAGTTCCAAAACACGCAGGTGGGATTCGTCACATTCTCGGTCTTCAGATGCTGCAGGGTCAGGGTTATGGGCTGCGACAGCTGAATGTGTCGCCCCTTGCCCAGGCTGGCCGAGATCACCTTGCTGTTGAGTATACGCAGTCGCTGCTGCATCTCTCCCGCATTGGCATCACTATCATTGGTCAGAATGGCGGTGTTGCGTACTAAAAGAGAGAAGATTTATGTATTTCCCTTCGGGTTAAGCTTGCCCCAAGCCACTCACCATAGCTGCGTGAGCTCTTCAAATCAAAGTGATCATAGCTTGGCTTCAGTATAGATTCCAGGCGATCAAAGGCAGCGAATACAATGCGCACCAAGCCGCCTTCACTGTTGTCAATCAAAGCTGCGCGTGGCAGCTCAATGCGGTCAGAACTTAGGGGCCATTGATCCGAATCCGGAAAGACAACGCTCGACTGAATGGTCTTGGTTTCCAGCACTCGAACAGTCAACACTAGGAGGGAGACGTTTACATAAGTCTCACGACAAAACCTCACAGGAATAAGGGATACTCACATATATTCTTAACCTTCTGCACCACACTGCGCTCCCTGATGATCGTGTCGGCCAGCAGGAAGGCATTGTACTCCAGCCCCGTTAGCAGCGAGGTGGCCACACGCATCTGGTCCTCCGGATTGAGATCCAACCAGGAGGACAGCTGCGATTCATCCAGCAGATTGGAGCCCGTCTTGACCACGTTAAGCAAAAGCTCCGATATCATGGCTTCTCGTTGCCGCTGATCGGGGAACGTTTCCTTGTCGTGCATCATTTTCTCCGAAACCGTTTGAATGATCTTTGTGGTGACCAACATATCGCCGCCATACAGCGTCTTGCTGCTCGTCACCTCGGACATGTCGTTGGCAATGGAAATTAGCGAAGAGTCTCGTTGATTGACTCGCATCTCTAGATTATTCAGCCAAATGCTGCGGCACTGCGTTAAATCGGGGGTCATGGGATGCCAGGTGGGCTCAAAGTTGCGCAGACGCTGGTTCACCTTGTGGGCCATGCTCACCGGCGGCTCACAGCTGCTGCTATTGTGCAGGCAGTCGCCGCCACTGGGCGCGGGAGTGGTAGTACTTGGTTCGTCATCGTACTCATCGAAGCCCGCGTCCGGCATTCGTTTCATTAGCACACACCGCCACTTGGCTATGCCGGCTGCTCCGCCCGGACAGGGCTGTACATTCACATCGCCCACGCGCGTCATGTTCCAGAAGAGATTGCGGGCATGTGTGGGTCCGCAGAATAACTTGCTCTCATCATCTGCTCCAGACATTCCAGCTGCATTTAAATTGATGTTGTTTATGGTACGCACAACACTGCCATTTCCAGAGACAGGAGATCCATTCGTTGCCGTTCCTGGCGCCCGGTTGGGGGAACTCTTGGTGGTCAGCAGTGTGCCATCGTCGGTTCCGGAGCCCCCAACACCCGTGAGAATGCGGGTATTTGATGGAGCTGTGGCATTGCCTACAGTTGGAAGTTTACTGCTAGCCTTGGTGGGTGCAGCGGCCTCGTCGCCGCTGCCATGGTGATTGTGATGATGATGCAGTTGTGGTGGCGGCGGCAGACCATCGTGCCGACCAGCCGGATGCTTGGTAGTCGTCGTAGAGGTGGCCACACCTTTATTCCGTCCACCTCCTACAGCAGCAGTGCTGCTCGAAGGCGTTGAGTGGGTGACGGCGGTGTGGGAAGGTGGCACATTAAACAATCCTGTATTCCCACTGATTCCCACCACGCCGGGCAGCGTGGGCAATCGCGGAGGCGGTTGCGGGGCTCCCGATCCTACGCCAGGCGGGTGAATCAAGCCACTGCCATTGCCAAAGATGGGTGGGCCATTGTTGAGCACCCAAGGCGGTGGGCTGGGCCTCTTGGTCGTCGTTGAGGTCTGGGCAGCACTGATGCACTGATAGTGCGCCTCCAAATACTTGTGGGTGCCGGGACAGGGATCCCCAAACATGCTTGTGGCAGCCAACACACTGCAGCTCTGCTTGTGGGCGCATCTAGAGGGAAAATTAAACAGTTTAAGCTTAGTCTAAAGTCCGGTATTTATTAAGTAAACTAGTAATAGCTTCTAAAAATGATAGATTCATAAGTTTAGAAGCATTTGCTTACAATATAAGCTTGAAATTCATTGTAAAACCGAATCCTACCTTGAGTTCAGCACGGTTAGTGACTTGGGAAACATGCAATTGACACTCCACTCCACATTGCCATGATCATTGCAAATGGTGATCGAGAAACGGCCATAGTTGGCCCGAATTAGATTGATCACATCCCCAGGATCACACTCGATGGTCAGTTTCTTACCTTCGCAGGCGTAGGCGGTTTGGTACTTGGAAACTGCAAGGCGAACGAACGAATCATAAGTCGTGGTTTCATGGGATTTGATATACAAATACAAATATATATAATATAATAATAGATATGGCATATATTGAGAAAGAAATGATATTAGTGGCGTTGAGCTGGTTGTTGTAGTTTGGTTTGGTTTTGGTGATGAACCTGCAAAGACACTTAGGATCTAACGATATATATATGCACATGGGATATAGAAATATAGAAGACAACATGGTTGGTAGCATGATACTCTTTTACACTGCCTGGGATATACTTAGTATATGGTGGTGGTGGTGCTTGTTTGGTGGAGTTGGATGGATGCGCTTGCTAGCAAGTAGAATAGTAGTCATAAATACCAAATCCTGCCGGGCTCAGCTCACAGAAGGTCATCGGTCGTCCATCATGGATAATTCAAGCCTGCTTTATGAGTATTTTAGCTGAAAGGAAGTGTTAAAAAGTTTTCTATTTAAAAGTATGATGGGAGAGGAGTGTAACCAAGAGAATCTCTGAGTCTTAACAAGAATCTTGAAAGATATTAATTAAAATAATAGAAGAAGGGAGTTCTATTTATCAATAATACACTTTTTGGCATTAAAATACCATTAATAAGACCTAAAATACATGCTTTAAAGAGTCTAAAGCAGCGGAGGGCACGAAATCTAACGGTTTGAGCAGCAGCTTGGCCAGCTGCCTCCGAAAAAAGATAACGGTATGAGCAGCTTGAGCAAATTGAGCCACGGCGTGCCCATCGCTGCTTTAAATCGATATTTTTATATGCAAATTTTTGTGGGAAAATCCAAGCTTAAAATAATCATAACAAATCCAAAAATGCATTATTTCAAATTCGGAAAGCTGTTCTGTGTTAATTTTTTTTTAATTATTAATTTTACATACAAAATTTAACATTTTAAAAGTTTAAAATTTTATTGAATTTTTGACAATTTTAACGATGTAACCCCTTATAAAATTTTGAAAAATTTTGTAAAATATTTTTTTCTCTTGAAAGTGTCTCTAGATAGACTCGGATTTTCATGCTGATCAAGAATATATATGACTTATAGGGTCGGAAATGACTCGTTATTTAATTATAGTATCTTGAAAGGTATAAAAAGTATAATTCATAATTTTTATGAAAGCCATTTAGCGAAAAAAAAAATATTAATAGATCCTTTATAATATCACAATTTGTTTTAAATATTAATATATTGCTTATATCACAATTTCTTATCGAAATATGTATTTATATTATTTAGGTCACCACAAAACTGACCTATTTTAAGGTCAAATAAGAAAAAATCAATGAAAACCAAGTAATAGTAGCTTATTTAATAATTAAACACTAATAAATCTATTAAGGTTTTTATTTAAAGTCGAAAACACTGCTTACCTCTCATTTCCCATAATCCCCTTCCACTTTCCAGTTTTCCAGAAATACGGGATGGGACATTCCTAAAAGAAGAGCAAAAGAAGCCATAAGATAATTGTTTACATATTGAGCACACACACACACACACACCCACACACGCACAAAGGCAAACACAAACAGGCAGGCAGACGACAAACAGAAGATAAGAAAAAGGGGGAAAGGAGACTAAAAATACACACCCTTCTTGGATTCGAGTTGGTGCATCGACATCGGCCATCGGCCCATCGATTTGTTGGCAGAACAAAGACTCGTTTTCTTTGTACACCCCAACTGCATGTGTGGTACATACATATCTTCACATATAGAGAAAAGTTGCTGCAGCTGCGCTTCAAGTTTCGTCTGGAGCTGCAACTTGCCCCGCGGAGCCCCACTTTCGGTGGCTTTCTTTGTTCTGCCACACAATTTCCATTGTGAAATTTGAACTTATTTTCTGATTTTCTTGGAAATCACACATATTGGCACTTGGGAAAGGCATTTTTCTTGTTGATATTGATTGTTAATTAGGGTTTTTCACTTTGAAGAATGTGACTTGCTGACGTAGCTTGGAAAACTAGAACAAACGCATGAAAGCTGGGCTTGAGTAGCACTTTTCTTTAGTCTGTCTTTCAATTAGTGTTTTAATAGTTGATTTTGATTTATTGTATTATGTTTTTTAATTAAAGAATTGCTTTTCACTTCAGACCGTGCGATTTGTTGAGAGTTCAATTAAACTTTCTTTCTTTCAGAAAAATTCTGTATACTTGAATGTCTGGTTTGAAGCGGCAGTGGGGCCAGGTGCTAAAAATACCAGAACTAGTTGGCAAAACGAGAGGATTTCGGCTTTATGGCAACTGGTCACACTCAAAGTACTGCCAACTCAGCTTAGAAAAAGAGCGGAAAGTTTGAAGCAAAAACTTAAGAACTACAGATATTTTAAACAGCAAAATTAATAATTTATTTAATAAATTAGTTGTTACTGGCTTTAATATAATTGATTTCCTTAAACCTCAAGTAAATAAAAAATAAGATAAAAACAGCGCAAGAAATATGCTTTCTCAAGTTCAAGTTCAAAATCTCCAAGTTCAGCTTTTCTTATCAGACGGCGCTTGGCATTAGCTATTACTTCCTGATTTGCTTAGCTTGGCAAAATGCATTTCGCTTGCGATTTCAGTTGAATTTAGATTTCTCAGCGAAACGGGTAAACATAATCCCGGAATGGAATTCTTCATTGTAATACTAACTCTGCTCTTGGCTTCTGACTTCTCCGTTCAAGTCGTAACCAAAGCCAAGTCCCCCAAGGATATTATAAAGGATCCTCTAAAAAATAAAACGGAAATAGTCCCCCTTAATGGTACACAAATCGCTGCTGTAACAGCTGCACCGGAAAAACTGGCCGAGGTCCATATTGATCAGCACAAAACGATTCGGATTAGTAAGGGAGATCTGGACGATCTCCTGGATGTTTATATGGGAAAAATAGCAGAGAGTGCAGCCACCATTAAGGATAAGGAACACGAGATCAACCAACTGCAGTCCAAGGACCAAACGGATGACGAACTCCTCAAGAAGTTCGAGAATCTCACAGAGACTTGCAATGCCCAGAACACTTCCCTTTCGACGGAGATCAAGGAGAAGGATGATAAAATCAAGGAGTTGGAGCAGAAAGTCAAGGTGTACGAGACCCGCCTGAAGAGAAAGCAGCACCTGGTCACAGATCTAAGGAAACAAAACACTTCCAATGCCCTGCTGATTGATCATCTCAAGGGAAAGGTTATATATTTCACAAGGAAATTCCGGGAGAAGAGGGACGACCTGCTGGCTGACTGGGAGGCGGCCACCACAACCTGTGTGCCTTATGGCACCTCTCCCGGCATTCATTTGATTCAACTACCAGATTTTCTACCCTTTTTGGTGGCCTGCGAGGGTCAAACTGCCGCCGGACCCGGCTGGATGGCCATTCAGCGGAGGCTGGATGGTTCTGTGAATTTCTACCGTAACTGGGATGCCTATAGCAAGGGTTTTGGCAAGCTCAACGGGGAGTTCTTTATGGGTTTGGAGAAAATACACCGCTTGACCACATCCCAGCCACACGAGTTGTACATTAGCTTCAAGAGATTCGGCGGCGAGACGAGCTATGCCCACTACGATGACTTTCTTATCGGCAGCGCAGAGGAAGGCTACGAGCTAACGCTGCTGGGTCACTATCAGGGAAATGCCAGCGATGCCTTGCGCACCCACGACAAGATGAAGTTCTCGACCTTCGACCGGGACAACGATGCCTTTACCCACATGAACTGTGCGGTGCATCATCAGGGAGCTTGGTGGTATGACTTTTGCTCTAGGAGGTATATACTTACAATATAACTTAAGAACTACCGATTTATATATGTTTAATTTATTTATAAACAGCAACTTGAATGGCAAGTACTTCAAGGAGGAGGTGGACAATGCCCAGGCCATTTACTGGGAGCCCTGGTACAGCTTTCGTTCCCTCAAGTCTGTGCAAATGCTCATTCGTCCCAAGAGTCAGATGGAGCTGAAAGACTGGGAGTCCCAGTCTAAGAGAAGACCAAGGAATCTGTGATAAGGAGCTTAAATATATATAAAAAGCCTAAATATATATATACAAATCTCAAATCGATGCCATCGAACTCATTAATATCTGTTGGATGGACGCCCCCCTTTTGTACATTTGATTGGCTTTCGATTTTGTTTTCAACCTCGCTCTCTTGGGGTAATTACTTCGTCACAGTTCACTGAATTTTGCTCTAGACATTTGTGTTTGTGCTTTGCTTTTTGCATTAAATGGGTGCAATTAATTTTCATTTTCTGCTTGGTAATTTGTTTTCTGTTGCAACAATTAAATGGAATCTAATTGAGTGTGCTGCTCACAAATAAAATAACTCTGGCAGTCGCCGGACTCATTTATCACTTGCACTTTCCTCAACTCAATTGGAGTCAATAAACAGGCGCAGAGTTTAAATTAAAATCGATTTACGAAAAAGAGTTATATGTGCAGCCAGTTTTAAGCAAGAAATTCTAATTCCAACTGACTGAATCCAGTTTGATTTTAATATAAATAAATAAAACTCTACAAATTAGTTAAATTTCAACAAAATTGCTTTAATATACATACGTATAACCTTAGAAATATGTGTATTTTTGGTTTCACTTTCAAAGACTTTGGGTTCTGGCTGGTAAACCAGTTACAAGCATTCAACTAATGGCCAGTTAATCGTCTGATTACGGCGATAAAGCTTACAGAACTTGAGAAGCAACACTTGCTAGCCAGTTATCTGGATTGTAAATAAATACATTACACTTAGATCAACGATATGATTCCACCAGCACGCTAACTCTTTACAATTGCCTGGTAAATAATGTCAAGTGCGGCAATAGGGAGTACTTTGAGTTCTACTTCTCATCCTCCTGCCCCTCGGGGCCGTGTTCCCGCTTCTTGTGCCATCGCAGGCTGGCAAACTGGGCAAAGCGCTTGTGACAGGCACTGCACTTGTACTTCTTCACCGTCAGGTGCAGCTCCGTGTGCTTCTTCAGGTTGCCGTATGTGGTAAAGGTCTTGCCACACACCGTGCACAGGTGCTTGCGGATGGCCCAGTGGGAGTTCATGTGATCGGTGAAGCGATTCTTTTCGTAGAATCCTTTCGCACAGATCGGGCAGTGGAATGTCGACTGGTTAAGGTGCCGTCGCCGGTGAATGTCGAAGAAGGACCAGGTCTTGAAGGACTTGCCGCACAGATCGCAGATGTAGGGCCTCTCGCCAGTGTGACTGCGTAAGTGGATGGCCACCTCCGTGGATGTGGCGAAGCGCTTGTCACACTGCTCGCAGGCATAGGGAAAGTCCCGCCGATGCCGCCGTATATGCACGGTGAGGTTACAGGGCATCTGGAAGCCTTTGCCACAGAGCGTGCATATAAACGGTTGCGTGCCATCGTGGCCTGATCGGTGAACCTTGTACTGATCGCAGGTCTTGACAAGTTCCGAGCAAACATCGCATCGAAAGGGTCCCAGGTTTTGCTCTAGAAACTCCGACAACTTGGCGTGAAGCAGGGGAATGCTGCTGCTGGAATCAGCAGAGTCAGCAGCGGTGAGTATTTTGCGTTTCTGAGCCGAGAAATCTTTGCGTAGATCAAACAAAGTCTTCTCCAGCTGCTCGGCGGCATAGGATGTATGAAAGGTGGTGTTTAGCTCGTCCAGCATTTGTCCCAAGGCCTGGCTGCGATAGGCATTCGAGCGAAAGTCGGGATGATCCACATCCCACAGGGCAGAGTAGTTGCGGTAGATCTCTACAAACTGCAGGTGATCCTCGCTGGTGGCAAACTGTATGGAGCTGGCATCAATAAACTTGGTCTTCTGATTGGTCTCCACCACCCCGACTTTCTGGAATAATCAACAAATTAGTATTGCTGGATAATAACAAGGTAATGCCACTCTACCTTGCTGATCTTGGTGAAGATTTGCTCTTGCAGTATTGGCTGCAGGAACTCCAACTCGTCGTAGCACCACAGCTTGGGTAGATACAGTCCCTTGTGCTTGATCACCATGCGCAGCTCCTTGCGGTAGCGTGTCCTCAGCTTCTGAATCTCCTTGTAGCACTCCTCGCCACTCAGTTCGTAGCTAAGTTCCTCCTGCAACTGCACAGATATCTCCCGGTAAAGATCCTTCTTGCAACAACTGGCATAGTCGTAATGCTGGGGATTCCACAGACACTCCAGTCGCTTGAAGGCATCTAGTATAAAGCTAAGGACCTCGCGGTAAAGGGTGGACTTGCTGCAGGACTCGGCGTCCGTTTCGCAAGACCTTTCGCTCTCGGTGGTCTCACCAGAAATCTGGGAAATAAATGAAAGATAAACCAGATTCATGAGATGTACAATTACCTTACCTTGGCCTCTCTCTCCGCACGCTTGTTCTCAATGACGCCCCTCAGGAAGTGCATTCTGTCAAAGTACCACAGCCGCGACTTGTACTTGCCACCCAAAGCATTCAGCTTGCTCAGCTCGCGGCGGTATCTGCCACGGAGTTCCTTAAGCACGGCAAAGATTTCGGCGCCGGAGAGTTGCATATGGCAGTGGCATTCCAGCGGAGCAGCCAGCTCTCCGTAGACACTACGCTTGGCATTGTATTTGTAGTCCGGATGCCGGGGATTCCACAGTTTCTCCATACGTTCATATTCCGTCAACAGAGAGCCAACAAACTCGCGATTCCGCTCCAGCTCGCGGCGGGTTCTCTGGGGGGAATAATGAGAAAATATATTCTATAGAATCAATGGGAATTATAAGATTATTAACCATCGAGGGGAGCTTATCAAGGGAGTTGTTTTTACACACCGTTTGGAAGTCCAGGCTGCTTGCCACGCTGCTGGTGGGTGAGGTGGGCGCCATGGGAGTTGGTGGCGTGGCTGGCGGCGTCATTTCCAGAACATTCTTCTCCGGCTGCTCGATCGGGTCTTCCTCTAGCTCTGCTGCCACTATCTCCTCCATTTCGAGTTCCTCTATCTGCAGCAGCAGCAACTGCTCCTCCTCCTCCTCCTCCTCCTCCATTTCGCCCTCTTTTGCATTCTCGTTTGCCGCCTGACGAAGCTTGCGCTGCATTGCCTGCATAAAGATGTTGAAATATTTCGCATAAATAAATAAATTTGTTACTGTTTCTGTCGGGATTAGCACTGCCACATGATCTCGTCCGGCGGTTTGTTTTTTATCGTGTATACACAGACAGAGAAGTCGTAAACAAAAAAGCGAAAGTCCCCACTCCCTCTCTCTCGCTGTCGAGAATCGAGTAACCATTCTCGAATATCAGCGGCTATTGGCCTCTGTGTCGTCGTCGTCGTCACCGTTCTTATCGCACTTGCATATGGCCAGACCGACTTCCATATTCCCCCCCTCATACTATATACACGTATATATTATATGAGTGTCTCTATTTGTTTGTTCGTTTTCTATATTGTTTTGGTTTTTTGTACACAATACACCAAACGGTGCCCCCCCAGAAATAATTACTCATGTATCGTGTTTCACCATGGAAAGTACTCCTTAAGTTGAAGTTTTCATGGATGTATATATACATATTTCGGAAGTAATAATTCCTGAGGTTTAAAACAAACAATAAGTGGGTCACAAAGTGGGTTTATCCTCAAAGTTTTGCAGTAAAAATTAATAT
>JAEIIH010004337.1:0-11076 GCA_018904745.1 Drosophila orosa
AGTATTTACTCTGCTAAGACGTTAAAATCATTTCTTTTAACAAACAAAGTTTAAATAGTAATTTTTTGTATAGCTAATTATTTATGTGCCTTTTTGCCGTTTAATCTCCTTAAATTATTTGCCTGAAAGGAGATTAGAACCTTTATTTTCCCAATTTTTTGTACGATACTTAAGCATAATATTTCTTGCAGTGCTGCCGCTTTGTGCTGCGCTTCATTGTGAGTCCAGAGACGTGACTGGCCAGTGGCCACACGCTTGGCGAGATTCCCAACACTTTGTTCGCTGCCGAAGAAGGGACCTCCGAGGGAGTGTCGTGGGAGCGCCGGACTGGGGTTCGGGTTCAGGTTCAGTGGCGACCCTCGGCTAACCCAAGCCCAAGTCTGGGACCGCCCACCGTCCACCTTCCATTACCCACCGCCTATTCCCTTGCCCGCCATGATAGCTGTAATCGAGAAAATCCCATAAGAGACGATTTAATCCCATATTTCAAAGTTATTCAAGTGCAAAAATGCCAAAAAGGAATGCAAACATAAGCACTGCCAGGACACGGACACGGACACGGACACGGACTTGTACACGGACATCCTCAAAGACAGAAGTGGGCGGCGGACGGAAGGGCAGCTCCTGTTGGGAACTGGGCCACCTGGCGCAACCTTCTCCTGACCGCACACTTTGCCACTTTGTTGCATTGAATCAATTCCAGTTCCAGTTTTGGAAGAGGGAGCGGAGCGGAGGAGCGCATCCTGGACGCCACCATCTCCATCATTTCTGTGCGATTGCACTTGATTTCGCCGCATTTAGTTTGGGGCCAAGCGCATATCCTTCTCGCACTCGAATTGGTAATCCCCAACAATTAGCTACAGATTTAAGCGATAATTGGGCAATCGCAATGGCAACTCTCAATCCCGCCAGGATACTGATATTCCCTCCCTCTCCCAGCTACCAGTTCAATCAGCTTCCAGCTACCAGCTACCAGCTTCAGCTACCAACTCCATTCCCACATTCAACTGCAGTCGGAGTTTGCAATTAATTGCGTTTCAGATACAGTTTATAAATATGGCGCAGCTTTAAATTGGCTCATTAAATTTCATTTGTGCACAGGCGCCACACATCAATTGACACCGCAGACGGAGTGCGGAGTGCCCAACCTCTGCAAACAGGGTGTCCCTTTCGGGGTATCGAGTACCTGCCTCCTGCCTCCTGGTGGGTACCCAGCAGTAGGTACTACATAGCACTCTGTACCCAGTACTGCTCCTTTTTGGGCCTCATCTGCCGTGACTGTCGCTGACAGGTGAGTGATGTGGCAGGCGGAAACTTTGTTTCCGCGATAGTTTCGCATGTCACTGGCCTACAGGGTGACTTTATAAAATCTACAATATATAACTAGGTCAAGGGGAATAATTACAAGTCAGAAAATAATATATTTTAAGTAGAAATGTTCTTAAAAACATATGCAGTACCCCTAAAAATCTAGTCAAGTTTGTAAACTTTTTACAGCAACTTTATAATCAGTAGGAAATGTATGAACTTTTTGTAAAAACTGTATATATGTATATAAGAGAATAATAAATTATAAATTATAATTATTATAATTACTGGTCTGAATAAAAAAAAACGACAACCTTTTTATTAAATTTATTTTTAAGTTTTCCATATTCTTTGCCCAGCTTCTGCTAAAACCGAGAGTATAAATCATCGATATTTGTTTGGGCCAATCAAAGTCTGTCAAATATCATATGTAATTTCAATTCGGAAAGCTGTTCTTTGTAAATTTTTATTAGGTTAATAGCATTGGCTGATCTTTATTCTTGTTCTGTGGCTTAGTTTATAATTAATCATAAAGTGCACACATAAATAAATAAATATTACCTTCACAAACCAGCATATTGAATTGAAAAAAAAAAAAAAAAAAATTAAACTTCTTTTGAATTTTTGACAATTGAAAATAATCAAAAGTTTTGATAAAATGGGTACATTTTCTTCTAACAGACATGGCTAGATCGAATTAGCTGATGATGTTTATTAAGAATATACTTAATAGGTACATATACATATGTATATTTATAGGCTCGGAAATAACCCCTGGACTGAGCTGCAAACTTCTGACTAAAATTATGATAGAGTATAATAATATTGAAATGGGCTGGGTTTTGTTATATTTTTTAATATTTTAATATTATTTTGTATTATTTTTATATATTCGGTGACTGGTGTAACTTTGCTATTAGTTCATTTCAAGGACCTTTGTTTATTGGTTTCGTGGCACCCTGTTTGGGCAACCTACCGCAATCGGAACGCTCCACATTTGGCGCGTGGTGCTCGCCAGAGCAATTTACTCGCGAGCTTTTCTGTTTTCTGTTTTTCCACGTTTTTTTTTTTTTTGCGCCGTTCAGTTGTTTTGTTGCTACTTTTTGCCATTTTTCCGAGTCCTTTTTCTCCTATTCTGTGCGGCTGACGCTTCCTTTTTTGCGTCCTGCCGCCAATGATACCGCTGTTGTTGTTATTGTTGGCTTGGATGCTGCTGCTGCTGCTGCCTAGCTCCTTATTTTTTGTGTCTCCTGCAGTTCTGCTGCTACTTGTGCACCGAAAGAAATTATAGTATACTCTAATTGTATTTTAAAGTTTTAAAGCCAATTTAAGGAGCTTGAATCTAGGGAAAACTCTATCCTTAGTTATATAGATTTGGGCTTAAAGGAATATAATGCAAATATAAATTAATATATTTTTTTAAGTGTTTTGCAGTTGCTGTTGTTGTTGGGGCCTGGTTTTGTGCTCTCGTTAGATCCAATATTTCCCGAAACATTCAGCCGTTGGACCAAACCGACACACACAGGTCCTTCCCCAAGCGCCTAGCACATCGCTCTCTTTCGCTGTCTGCTCTCCGACACTGGTGCACTGCAAACAATTTAACACACTAAACGATAAATAAGAAATCACTTTCAGACAGTGGAAATAATGGTTCTGTTGTTATGAATTAAGCCATACAGGATTCACGCTCATCAAGCATCTGTAGGTGGTCTTGAACTATATTTTATGCTACCTAAAAGTTATAAGATCAAAGGTTAACATTTATTTATTGCATTTATTAATTTAATTAATTGATTTAAATTGTTAAGATATTTAACTTGTAATTTTTTTAAATCTATTAACATATTTAATTTACTATTTTGTTTATTTTATTTATTATTTTCAATCCTTGCTCTCCGTTTTAGCTTAGTTATTGTCTATATAACGTATGACATGTTTTACTTACTTAATAAAATCTTCAAACCTTTGGTATTTTGTTTTATTTTTATTGCAATCTTAAATGCTCTGATTTTACTCTGTTTTCCTATATTTTTTACAGTGGCCTTGGGTCTGCTCTGCTACCGGCTCGCTATTCATACGCTTTGCCTGCCGCCCGGCATCTGTCTGCCCATATTTTCACACGCTTTTCATACACTCGCTCTCACGTTGGCTTTTCCTACCCTCCCCCTTCCCCGCTATCCACGCTTTCCTTTTCTATTTCCCCCGCCGCTGTCGCAGTAGAAGCACCAGCAGCAGCAGCAGCAGCAGCAGCAACCTCAGTCGCCGTGTGCACATCCATTTGTAGTAATCGCTTTAAAATGATGGCAACAGATTTATGGTGGTTTATCTGGGTGCATTCGGCTGTGCACGGGGGTGTGTGGCAGAGACGGTGTCAAGGGGGATAGTGCATAGGTGCTGGGAGTGGTTAGCGAAAGCGTTTAGACCCCGATCCCCCACCTGTCCCAAGCTGCCCCAGTGGCGGCCCAATCGTTGGAAGGCGCCAAGGTGACAATCGCCGGCATACCAGGGGCGCCTCGAATGCCGTCCACTAGGGTGGACTTTGGCCAGTTCAATTAGAAGATGTCTACTGTCCTTTGAAATAGGATTTTTTTTATTTATATTTGAAATTGGAATTGGTTATTAATTGGTGTTAATCGATTTGTACATTAATCACTAAAATTCCTTGAGAAACTTGGTGGCACAGAAAACACCGCGTAAGACTGGAATTAAACAGATGACAACAAGTATACCAAAATACAGCATATTAGTATTATTATCATTATCGCTGGAAAGCGGATCATTGGCATTCATCTGCACACCAGGGCCTCCAGCATCCTCTGTACCTGGACCACCTGCACCCTGCACAGCAGCACCTCCTGCATTCTGGTCGCCTAGTAGATTGGCGGACTCCGAAAACTCTGCGGCATCAAATCTCTGGTCGGTGGAGGTACCCAGTCCCACTGGGATCAACGTCTGGTCCGGATGCATTCCAAGAATATCAATGATGATCATGGTGCGAGGACTCGATGGTACAGTTTCTGGAGGTAGGATTTCCAGGTTACGTGTTGGTATCGGTTCCTCCTCGTTGTTCAGATCGAGTTCAAGTGCATTTGGGAAATTGCGAGCGGGATCAGAATCCAACTGTGCGATTGGATTTCCCCAGATGCTCAAGATCGGCGATGGCAACGGGATCGTGTTGTTGGCGACAATGACTGGTTCCTCAAGCTTGAACACAGCATTGGGTTCTCCGTGGTTCGCACTCATTTTGTCTCTTGACCTTCTTCAGATATTAATGAAAGCTTCAAATGATAGCGTTGTTTTTCTAAAGGAAGAAAGGAAATTGGTATTATATAGTATGCAAGTTGTTTGATAAATTTATCATATTAAGTTATATTTTCTAGGAAACCTCTATTCAAACCCATTGCGCAACTCTGGATTCATTTACAAAATGACAAACTTTTTGGGTTAAAAATAAAATTTCTTCATTTGCTGACAACTTTTTGACATTTCATGATTCTCGACGTCTATCAATTTGCGTTTTGCCTTGTCAGTATTTTTACATACAAATTACACCAATACAGGAGCACATGCACATGCGTTCCAGTTTTTTTTTAATTTTCTGTTGTTTCTGTTCTGTTCTGGACTGTTTCTCTGATTTTCCCTTACTCAGAAGTGTAAATCTTTAATATATTTTAATAATTTCCGTTGTTTTGCCTACTCATTCCCACTTTTACGACGCTTTCCTCCTTCACTAACACAAATGCAAACGACACCGGCGCGCATGCGTTCCACTCTTTTATTTTCGCTGTGCATTCTTCTCGTATTCTCAGCTCTATTGGTTCGCACTCAGATATTTCCTTTGCTCAGGGGAAATATATAATATGTATTTTAAATATATGCATTATATTCCCTACAGAATCCGATTTTTTTCCGACACTTTCCTCCTTCACTAACACAAACATAAACTCGAAGGGCGCCGGCGCGCAGGTGTCCGATTGTGTGGCACCTGCTTATTTATAGCCATTACTTACTATTATAATACTTATTACTGCTTAGCTTACACTTATTGGCCAGGACTCACCTTCGCGAGCAGAACAGCACCTGCAAGTTTGATTTTTGCCACGGAAATGAGAGATGAAAATGCTTTTGTCAGGCGACGACACCGGAAAAGGACAGTGCTGGAAAATGTTCTGGAGAAAATAGTTATGGTCAGTGCAGTGTTCCCAATTTAGCTTATTTTAGGCTAGATCTAGCATTAAATTAAAGGGGAAGAAACACCGAAGCGTCGATGTTTTTAAGATTTGTAGAAACATCAATGTTATGCGACGACTATCAATGTTTTACAAGAGTACCGAATAGAAAAATTAGCAAAAATACCGATATATGCATGTACATATTTATGTCAACTATTTTATTTCTTTATTTATATTTAAAAGCCAAGTAATTTAACTTTCTATGTTTTTAAATATCGATATATAGATGGTTGTTTTAACTTGATTCTACATATTTTTAAGTTAATCAAAATACAGATGACGTTACCCAACACTGTCAATAAGCACGCGATAGTATAAAATCAGGTAATAAGCGCGTCACGCCTGCAGTTTGAGTCCACCTTATTGGACACCTAACGCCGAGTCCTTCGCCTGGGATTCCCCCTTCACGTGTGCCGGAGGACTGGTGGCCAGAGGTCACCCTGTTAAGCAATTTAAAGGTTATCGCCAGCAGCCTTGACGATCTCACGCCCGACTAAGCAGCAGTTCAGAGTTCGATTCGGTTCGGTTGGCCGGCCTGCTGGCGGGGCCATCATTATCGTCATTCCTAAGTCTGCGCGTCTGCCAGGTGATTGACGATGCGGCCTGGAGAGTCGTCGGGATTGGACTGGGTCACTGGACGCCGGATCTCCGGCTGGATCGAATCTGGACTGAATCGAACCTGGTGACTTTCCCTGCATCAGCAGTTGTCCCGGCTGCGGTTTTTGGGCCATCTCTCTGCCCCATCTCTCTTGGCCGGCAGTTAAACATTTATGTCTGCCAAGCAAACACAGAGTGGCCAGTGGAGGATTCCCAGAATCTCGGTGGGCACAATGCTACCCCGCCGGCCTGGACAAACAGTTGTGCGGGGTGGAAGGACGTCCGGACGCAAGGTGAGAGCCCAAAACGAGCATCCAGCCAGCCAGGCAGTCAAGCCAGGTTGCTGGTGCTGCAATACAGAGGGAAATCCACACGAGCCGCAGACGCCGCCTGCTGCCTCTGATCCCCCCGAGCGTCGAGTGCAGGTAGGAGCGGAGCCTGTATCCAAAAAGCTGGAGGAGCAGGAGCCGGAGCAGGAGCAGAAACTGAACGACAACGGCAATGGCAACGACGACATTTACTGTTTACCTTGATTATTTCATCAAAGTTTGAAAATATTTACATTGGCATTCCGAGCTCGGAACGTGATGTAGATATTTATACATGCCGTAGCCGTTCCGTTGCCTTTGGCCGTAGTTCCTCCGTCAGTCTGTATCTGTGGCTGTGTAACCCCAACCAGTCAGCCAGCCATCTCTGGATTCCCCACAGCTTCTTTGCATTGTTTGTCCCCCGGTGCCTGCCTCGGCACTCCCTCTCTCTCCCTCTCCTTTTCGGGGGGCGGACTGAATGCCAGAAGAATAAGTTTATTTTGATACACAAAATTAATACGTTGTTGGCATCAACTCATGCATCCGCTCCTGCCAGTCACCCAGCCAGAGGGGGTTGGGGCGAGAGTCCTTCAGTTCAGTTCAGTTCAGTTCAGTTCAGTCGAGGAGTCAGCCAGCTTCGACACTTGCCACTTGTCAACGACATTTTATTAGTAAAGTTTATTTAAATTCGTTATAGATGCGGATGTGTGCGAGTCCTCCGTCTGGGTATTTGTGCTGTGTGCTGCCATTTTGGGTACTCCACCCAATCCGAGTCCCGAGTCCCGAATCCAGCACCCTCGCAACGTGGCTGCCGCATTCGTATTCAAAAGATCAACATATTGCGTTACGTGGTGTATTTTAAATTCAAAATTGACTTTCAAGCACTTACAGGCACAGTCGCAGGCCCAAGGAGGAGCCAAGGAGCGCTGACTCGACGACCTCCTTATCGGAATGCCGAAATCCCCGGGGTGGCACTGATTTGCCGGGGAATGAACGTAGCACAGAGTGCCGGCTGGGTCGCCAACTATGACCCAGTGAGATCCCGGGATAGGCACTGAGCAGCCGGCTCGATTGAATTGTTTCTGTGTAATCGCACTAAGTGAATTCGAGGACGAAGAGGAAGACGAGCTCTCCCCTCCCGAAAGACTTAATTGAAACTCTGTGGGAGGATGTCGCCACGTCGTTAAGGTGTTGGGGCCCCTAACTTTCCGCTCACTGATTCCCCGCTATGTGTGAGTACAAGTTTTTAACCCGCTTTTAAATTCGTTAAACAAAGATCAACAGCGAGTGAGTGTGAGTGAGGGTATTTAAGCTCGTTATTTACCTGTAAGTGGATTATAGGTCAAGCATCAACTCCTTTCTTATGCGCCACACTTCAAAATGTGTATGCATTTTCGCAATTAATTAATGTATTTTTATTGCGTCAGCGCTTTGTGTGTGTGTAAATGGGAAATCAATAACAACAAACAGCCTGGCAGGCTGGCATCTGCATGAAATTCGAGCATTTATTGCCATCATCATATAATCGTTATTGCGTTTACATAATAAGCCGTCTTAGTTTCGGAAATTATCAAGTGCGGCTTGCCTCATTAGGGACATGGATGTCCTGACCGTAAGTGGATGCCACTATTAACTGCGGTAGTTATCAGAATATCACTGTTCAATATACCTACAGATGAGTGCCTGATCATGAACATATAAATATGATTTAATATTTAATAGTCTCTCCCTCAGCAAGCACTTGACTAGAACCCTTTCGCTGCCCATTGTGTGTCTGGACAGTATTATTTTCAACCCCAAAATCGATTATGAATACCTTTAAGGACCACCGCTTCCTTGCTCCTATCAATGGCAAGCGCATTCGAAGACCAAGTTCCTCTGCCTTGCTGTGATCCAAATTGCTCAACCCGTTCCTTGCTGGCAAACAAATGCTGGCTGGAAAAACTGAGAACAACAACAAAAATTTGATTCGTGCTCAAAGCGTTTTTCTGACAGCTGCCGCCCCCTCCAGCTTTTCCAGCTTTTCCAACTCCTGTATCCCTGCATCCTTGGCTTCCCAGCAAACGCAACCCGCCTGCCTCCTCCAATCCGTCCAAGTGGCGTGGGCGATCTGTGGGGAATAGCTCCGAGACGGGCAAATCTGAAAGTGGAAACTCAAAGCTGAAGCCGAAGAAGCCGAAGCACAGAAACTGGGCAAGGAATAAATACATAACTGAATATGACACGTTCGCCGCAAAGTACGGCAGAAGCCAAACAAAAAACAATACGACAAAGTGTCATAAAAGTTGTACACAAAACTTAAAAAGTAGCTGCAACGGCAACAGCAACAATTACACTGTACTGCACAATTTTAAAATATTTTTAGAAGCCTGCCTTGCCAGGATTCTTAGAAAAGAAGCATGTGAGGTGATGGATAGTTTTCTTCTTTTCGAAACAACACCATGTTATTATCATGTGTAAATAATATTTAAAACTTGGCTTAAAAGGCAACATAGGTATTCATTTTATTTTTCTCATAAAAACAGTGATTTTTTCGAGCTGAACAAGAGTTTTATTCTCTTCATGTCGTAATGGAACTTTTCTCATACTATTTCTATAGTCATCAAAGGTTTGAAGATCTTTTCTTTTGAAAACCTGCCGAGATGGAACTTTTCTTAGCTTATTTTTACAGTTCTTAACCATGTGACGGTTTTTAAAAAAATGGAAATTGTGGTATAAAGGATTTTTTTAGTATTAGACATTGCTAAAAGGTTACAGCGTTGAAAAATAAGGCCCCCCTTTTCCCCAACTTTCAAACGCTTTTTTCGAAACGCTTTTTTCAACTGGTCAACACGATTTCTCGAAAACTACTTAACCGATCATCGTGAAAATTTAAGGATATGTTTAGCATACATACGGTTCATCCAGTTGTTTTTATTTTACACTGCAAAATAACAACAAAAAAGTGAATTTTTCGAAAAATATATTTCAAAGTTGCGCCAAATTTTCATTTTCCAAGATTTTCAAAATATCCTAGTCTATACGATGACTGCATTTATCCCAGTCATAATAGCATTTAAATTTTTAGAATCGGCCAAGCCAGTTCGCCAGAATCTTGTTGACCATGACAGTACCTTTTTTTTAGTGTAGTAATATGGCATCCTGTATCTCAATAGTCCGTAAAGATTTTACCTTCTTAATCTTAATTAATGTAATCTATCTTAATAACTGGTAAAAAATCTAGAATCCTAAGTTTTCTGCCCTCTTCAGAAAAATATTTCAAAAAAGGGTCCAAAAACCGGACGTCACATGGGTCAACCCCTTAAAGATTTAAAGTTATATTCTCTTCAAAAACCTGCCGTGATGGGCCTTTTCTCTGTTAGTTTTTACAGTTCTCAAAGGTTTAAACTTTTCTTAGCGAGTTCTTGCAGTTCTTGAAGGTTAAAATACCTTTTTTTTCAAAAATCTGCCCTGATAGAACATTTTTCATGCAAAATACCATCCAGAAAACTCGTGTAGCCCAGTGTTACCCACTGAGGGGTAGTCAGAACCAAGCTGAGCAGGAATCAGGAGCAGTAGCTGCAGCTGAAGCTGAGGCAGTGGCTGGAGCTCGAACCGAGACTGAAGATGAGGCCGAAGCCACTAAGCACTTGGAAAATGACATAGGCAACTGCAATTGTTGCAACTTGTTGTGCAAAAATAATAAGGAAGTGAACTTAAAATGATTACACGATAAAGTTTTAGCCTGCAATTTGCCATCGAGGTGGAACGGAACAAAGGAGAAGGCGGCAGCGGAAGCGGCGGCGGATTTACATCGGCAATCTGTAGTTCGAGCTGAACTTTTGTATTTAAGGCCGCCTGTGGATGGCAATTGATTGCTCATCCCCAGGACGAGCATCGAGAATCGAGAAGAGCAACGAGTGCACAAAGCATACTCGTCCGTGCTCGCCATGCTGCCACCCCGTCGACAGGCCTTCATTTGTATTCAATATGATTTTGGCAGGCCATAAAAAAACGTTTAACAATGTGCGAGAGTCGAGAACGATGCGGGGGGTCAGAGGTCACTGGTATGGGGACAGCAATGAATTCTCCGGCCAAAGTGAGTCAAGTGCGGGTGCTGCCTGCCGAGATTTTCATTTCACATATTGCCCACAGCAGCTGCCGGGCCATAATCATCATCATAATGGCTGCGAGGATGCGAGGATATGACCCTTGATGTTTCAGTTTTCAGTTCCGTCAGCCATCCGTCCATCCGTCCGTCCGTCGGTCGTCAGCCCTCATAAATATATGGCCCACCACCAGCATATATAGGGCCATCTATGCCTGGTCAAAGTTTATGGTAAATGCCGACTATTTAAAGCCTATTTCAGTGGATTTCAGCCTCGCACCCCTTTGCCTTTCTGCGTGGAGTAATGTTTAGGGACTTGGTTTTGAATGTATTTCATATAATAATTCATATTATGTCGATTCAGATATGCGAGTTCTTAAAGAGCAGGGATTTTAATTAAATATGAAAATGTAATTACTGAAAAACGCACATTCATTACAATTTTTGGTGAATTTTTGCTTTGCATTTAAATTTAAATTTAGGTTTGAATCAAATTTAAATGCCAACGAGTATAATTGTATTATAATCACTGAAATGTACTTTT
>JAEIIH010004358.1:0-29190 GCA_018904745.1 Drosophila orosa
ATTTAACAAATTTGACATTGACGCAGTTTAAAATTATTTAGAAAATGTTTGTCTTACCTTTTGATTTTTAGGTCAAGCAGTCTTGGCTTCTTCTTTTCCCATAATATTACCATTTTTATAGGTAATGATACTTCGCAATTAATATAAATAAGGTCAATAAATCGCTTATAATAAATAACAGTATGAATAAGTATTGTCCTATATCGATGCAGATTGTGGGTCATTGTTAAGCTCATATTGAGACTGACAAAGTTGACATAAAATATCGATTGGGTTTTTATTTCGGATACCACTCTTTGTGCCTTTGAACTGAACCCAGACTTGTGACCTCGGCAGCCGGCATTATCAAAGCACGGGCATCTTCCAGTTCGGTCAATTAAGGGACAATTAGGAGGTCCACTGGAATCACCGGAGTCGGAGCTCATTCGCACTTGTAACCCCGAAAGTGCGCAGAGTCCCAATCTCGCTCCATCAGCCAAATTGCCGACTAACCCAAATGAAGGCCCTAATTCGGTGACCTTTGTGAGTGGGATTCGCTGCTGGAATTTCGGCGCTCCCCGACTTGCTGCACTTTCGGCTGCAACATTCTCTGCAATCGGGCATTAATTGTGAGAGGAGGTCGGCCTTTTTGCAATGATGCAAAGGCATCATTTGGATAATCAGCTATCCTCACTGCAAGACCCCGTTTGCTTTGTTAGATGTGAGCTCAAGGGTGAGTCAGCAGAGAGCACACCAAAACTTGTCCGACTGTGGGAAATTTATGATGTTTTCATAGTTCTTTCTTTTGCGCCCCCAACTCGGCTGCGGAAAATTGTCGATCCTGCATATTTGAGTTTTTATCCTGCGGTTTATATCATTCGCAAAACGACAGCAGAGACCCACGGAACGGGGGTCTGAGACAGCGTTTGCGGTTTATTAATATTTTTCGCAGCCACCGCTGTCTGTGGCTTTGACTTTCACAAAAGTTTACAGACGCCCGTGTGGGGTGGTCGGTCGTGGGATTGGCTTTTTGATTGGGGTTTTAGCTTTGTCTGAACTAGAAATAGATGGAATATTTTTGAATTTTATTTAATATGCACATGAGCTGACTTTTTCGGTACCCGCGTGCTTAAAATAAACTGGTAAATAAACAAAGCTAAGTTCTTTAGGATACAACCACGAATATAGATAAATATTTAATTTACATTTCTCCTAATACTATATTATATATTTTAACTGTGATCTACGAGCAACAGCTGCCTACCTAACTTAATTTAACTTCTTTCTTTCATAAAATATATTTGATTCCCAAAAGCTATTTGGCCAAGTTGAAGTGGTCTACAATGGCAACTCAACCGAACTGAGCACAGCAACAATGCGTATTTTTGAGGGAAACTGTATCTATATCAAAAGCAATATATGTTTCCTTCCCTCTTAGTTGCGAATTTAACTGGAGTCTGCAGTTGCAAAGGCGACCAGGCGAAGGCATTTCCTTTGAGACAGAACGTCCTGCCAAAGTATGTGGGCGTAATAGCATTAAATGCAACTATAAATATCCTTATCTCGGTGGGTGTAAGAAAGCAAAACTTTAGCTTGCTTCCCGCTTTTTGCCACTCGTATTTACAAAATATGAGTCAACAGTTTGGCCAACAAATGGCGCAAAAGAGAGTCTAAATATTTTGTAACTAAGTAAAGTAAAGTTGCCTCTTTTTTGGCTAGTCAGAGTTGGAAAGGAAACTTACCAAATAGAATTAAATATATGAATGGATGAATGGTATATTGGAAGAGAGTATTACATTTTTATTCGCATTGTAATTTAAAACCCTCCACAGGACAATCATATTTGTATTTTTCCTTGTCAGGCCACTTTATCGCCGTGTACTTCACACCAGACACATTCACAGTTTAAACACTTGCCACACCTGGCCACACCCCGTGTTGGCCATTGTCTGCCCCTCCCACAAAGCAGCTAATAAACGGCAAATATTGAAACATTTAAGCGCACGCAACGCGCGGCCGGAGACAGACAGGACTCAAGTGAGACAGCACTCATCGGCGGCAACTCAAGTGTAATTTCCATTGTTTGCGCTCTCAGATACAAGCTCGCATGGGCACACAATGAGGTACGCAGATACAATAATTATAATGCAGCGATGACAGCAGCGAAGTGCCTGTGGGGAAGGAGCGCCTGTCAATTACTCACAATCGCAAACTGCATTTGCTTCCTGGCGCCCATTGCCAATTATTCTTATTCATGGTTAGAGCTTAGCGGCAGAGTATATTGCAAACGCTGGAATTATACCTTGTATTAATTAAAAATTATATCATAATCAGAAGTTCGAATTAAAGCTAATTAGAGCTGAATCTACACATGTTCTTCAATAAAAGCAGGGGTATCTCTGTGTCGCATCAATCTCCGTCGTCGCTTAAAAACTGTCACCAGGGAATACATTTTCCACATCAACGCCCAGGCTGCAGGACTCACTCACTTCACACACTCGACGCTTTTTCCCAAGTCTCAATTAAGTGCTTAATGTGTTTATTAAAAGTGAAATGGCAAGCAACTTCTCATGCCGCTGCGAGGGCTTCAAACTGTTTGTTGCCGTTGCCTCTCGTCATTGTTGTTTGTTTGTTGCTGTTCGGCATGTTGTTATTTTGCTGGGTGCTTACAGTTTGTTGTTTGTTGTTTGGCGCCCGCAGCTTTGGCGCTGGCCCTTTGGCGTTAGTCGCTCAGCAGGCGCGTAATTGTTGCCACTTTCGTCGTTGGTTGTTTGTTGTGACTGCAGTTGCGGCTCTAAGGCTTACGCGGTTGGCCAGCGTGCCATGTCAGTCAGTAATAATCAGGGGCACTTTTAAAGCGCCAAATATGTCAAATGAGACAATGATAGGACGAATTTATAATTTTAGCATCTAGTTTTTATTACCAAAATTAAGTTAATATGTTTGCGATTATTTGGAACCAACAACCCGCTCCAGTTCATCGTCAAGTTCCATTTCCACAAAGCACTTTCCACTAAAGTCAGTCCACTCCAGACCACATGCTACTTGCCTTTCCCAAAAGGGACCGAGGAATCTGAGGTGCAGCAGTTGACATTGTCGGTGGTTTCTCCAAAGGCCTGGCGAGGGGGCCCTAATGGCTCCTTTTAGTACTTGTTGCGGGCAAAGCGAAAATTTCCTCCTGGCCATATCTGGGGTAGACCAAAAAATAACTGCTACTGGGGATAGTATGGAGAAGCGTTGGAGGTGTGTGGGTCTGCAAACCCATAAAGTTGTGAGGTTTTATTCGCCTCAGTTCCACTTTCTCTTGGCTCAGCTGCGTTTGGCTCACTTTCAAATCAATTTGCTGTCCTTTCACGGACAATGCAAATGAGTTTGCTTTTTGTTTTTCCGATGTTTATGGGTTTTGCTGTTACATTTCTTCTCGCACAAAGATTTTTATTCTGGAAGTGAAAGGCACTGCCCGTGAAATTGAATGACAAGCTAAATCAGTCAACCAACGAAATAAAACGTCACACTCCCAGGACGAAGGACGAAGGACGAAGGACTCTGACAACAGCGTGTGTGCATGTGTGTGGGCCATTTGCAACTATTTTGCGTACTGCCTCAACATCATTTGCTGCGCCCCGTCCCGCCTCCATCGGGTTGTGGGAGAGCAATCAAAGCAAACATCAAATCAAAATAATGCCACCATTTATTTTCAATGAACTTTAACAACTTCTTCCCACACCCCGCCGCCTCCAGTGCGAATCGCAGGCAGACACGCCAAGGCGAGTGGGAAAGTGGGGGCTCAGGCCCAGATTTCCACTCAATCCACTCCGGCAGCAGCCTCAATCTCCGGCTGTCATTGATTACATAACAATGGATAAACCTTCCATGCTAGGCCCACGGAGGGACACACAATGAGCGAGGCAGCCCCATCTGGATGCTGGAGCGTTTCGCATCAAAATAGTAATGAAAGTCATTCATATGTTTGCTTATCCTATTTTCGTTTCCGTATCCGCTAGCTGCCGTTGTTTTCCCCATTTTTTCATTGTTTTTACCATAGATGTTCCTGCAGGTCGCGTGGTGGGCTTGGAATTTATTGCATACTTTTAGGCGTTGCACAGGAAATTCTAAGGACACGACACGGATAAAGGGATTGCGACGAGGCCAGAGTCGGCTGTTGTTCTTTGTATAGCAATTAAAGTGAATGGGATTTCCTTGTTGTGCCGAAGAAGGTCGATTTAAATTTTAATTGTTTGGCCAGGAAGAATTGGCATGAGTAATCAGTCAGCATGATGAATGACGGAAAGCTGATGGGAAAGGGATATTACCCATAATTGATTATGTCATGGTTTTACTATAACTGCCTTTAGGAAAGAGAATTAAATTTAAAAACTATCAATATTCGGCACTTTTAAAAGTAGTCGAATAATACTGCTGGAATTTATTTAAAAGTCATTTCTTAGTCATAGCTGATGATGGAATTAATTTAATAAACCTTAAAGTTTCCTGTTTAAGGCAAAGGAAACTCATTCAACTTGAAGTAGAGAGTCGAAGCTATCCCAGACTGACTTCTTTATTGACGGGACATAACTCTCTGGACAGAGCTGGCTCCGAACCCCCAGCGAGCAATACTTGACTTATGGCTGTCCAGTTCGGTTGAAATTTGACAAGCACACATTACTCACAACGCCCGCCACGGGGTGCAGCCACTAAAAGTACAAAATCGAGGGCTCGCAGGGACGAAGGACCTGCCACCTGCCAGGGCACGCACAGACACCCACTGACAGTTTAACTGTCATTAATAAAGAGCACCAGGCCCGGGCACACTCGCACTAGCACTCCACATGTGAGAGGAGGCTCCGCATAATTGATGTGTTTTTGTGAGTTATGCCTGAGCCCCTCGACCCACGGCTCACTGCTGACTTGCCAACTTTCTGGGTCTTTACACTCTTCAAAATTCTAGCGAAAACTTTCCTGAAGTCATGACTTAAATCCAAATTCCAATCTATTTATAAATACAATACGATTTTACAAGTTCTTGTGCAGTAGAAGATAATTGAATATAATGCAGGGAATGGATGGGACTCTTTTTAAGTGGAGTTTAACTATTTTTCCAGTGTTGTCTGGTCCCGCTGAAGGGTGCGCGGCGGGTGTTATCAGTTCGTAGGGCGCTTAGAGCGTTTCCGGTTCCGCCTTTACCGACCACCAGATGCCGGCTGTTGTTTGTCCGTGCTGAGTGATGACTTCAAATTGGCCATCTCTGATGATGACGGCATATACGTGTAGTCCTTTGTATTCGACAGCCCCTTTACAAGGCCAAAACACGTGTGCGAATGTCTTGAGTTTGGCAGAATGCGATGGGAGCTTTTCATATTTTCCGTTGATTCTCTGTCTTGATTGTTGTTGGGGATGTGTGAACAGAATATTTGCTTCCATACGGGAAATGCAAAGAACTTTGGATCCAATGAAATATGTTAATATTACAATATCAACAAATTAAAAGAGAATTGTATAGTCTAGCGGATTTATAAGAAGTAAAATAAATTTTTAATATCATTGTAGAAAAATTACTTTCTCCCAATAATCCGAATTCACCGATTCCTATCGCCTGTTATTTATAAGTAGTATCCGCACCGTGTTGTGGTTTTAATGGATGGCAGGGCATGTCCCGGTCGTTTTCCTTCGTTAATTCAACTTATCTGGCTGTTATTCATGGCTGCGAACTCCGCACCATTACCAATTGCTCAGGTGTGTGTTCCCTCCCTGACCATTTGACACCTCACACACCCAGCCCCACACACCCCCTCCATAGTCCACATAGTCCACACTGCGGCTTTCAGCTCGGCTTGATAAATGATGCGCAATTTGTAGGCGCAGCATTGTTAATAGAAACAAATTGCTGGCCTTTAGTGCAGTCGCCCTGACGGACAGGTGGGGCGGCAGGCAAAGGTGCGACGATTAGTGTTGCTTATTTATAAAAATTAGACCTCTACAGTTTCTGGGCAAATTAATTAAAATTGATTAAAGGCGTGTGTGAGCTGAAAAGTGAACTAGCGGGAATAGAGAGGTGTAAATATTTCAATATTCTCAAACAACAATTATTCGTATACTAATTTAACTTGGAAATATACCAAATTTATAAATCTATAAATGTAGTAAATAAACATTTTATTGATTTAATATGCACAGTTATTCTGAATTACAGTCCATTTCGATTCCAATATAATTTCTCTCGGCTAGCTTGTGACTTTCATTCTGTTGCTGCATTTAATTTCATTTAATTTTCAGCCACGCCCCACATAACATCTCTTCTTGCCAGTCATTTTGGCAATCCACCACTGATCCCAACGCCCCCCAGCCACGCCCCACATTTTCCACATTTTCCATCGCCATCATCTTCTGCTGGCTGTTGCACTGCACGCTTTTCACTTTTCATGAATAATAAAGTGAAAGTCTAGTTAGTTTGGCGTTTTTCAGCTCACTACTCGACGGGCGTCTTCCTGGTCGAGGACTCGGCTCGCCTCGGCTCCTATCCTGGCCTCGCCACGCCCACAGCCGCCCCCTTTAAGCCCTCTGTAGCCCCCCTCGGGCAGCTCCCCCTCTCACCGCGGCCAACACTGCAGCGTACATTTGTAATTTCGTTGCATACTTTTGCAAGCATAAAAACTCTGAAAGGCGCGCCACCTCTCGCAATTGTTTGGCGGGTCGGAAGGAAAAGCGGCGGGCGATTGGGCGGTCGGGGGCTTTCCCAGTAAGTTTTTCATTTCCATGTACCTCCGGCTGCACTCTCTCATCCTCAGCCTCAGCCTGAGCCATTGTTGTTGTTCGCCTTATTGTATGCCGTATTTAATGAATAATTTTTAATAGCTTCACCATTGCCGCTGGCATCACTGCCAGCTCTGTGGAACAGGGGCATAACGGAAACTATTGGCCCTAGAAGTGGATTAATTTGACGGCAAAACTTTCTGGGGATGATAAAAAGAAATTAACTTTGGATTAAATCATTGCCGAAAGTTTGAATCGATTTTCCCGGCAAGCAGTTATTGTCTTAGAGTTTCACAAAAAAATCTATTTGTTTGGCATTCGCAGTGAGCAGTTTTTTTTATAAAACTGTTTTAGGAGGTGATGTAAGAAGTTTCAGCATAAAGGTTTATGGAATTTTATTTATACAGGAACTTTAAAGTCTTAAGAATTAAGTGCTTAGTACTGGAAATTGTTTGCAAAAAATATACTCTAAAATATATTAGTTACGGTCAAAGTGTGTATTATAATATTTCAATATATTAATTCGATTAGGTTTATAAATAATATTCTATTCCTTTTGCTGAGCTAATCAAATATCCCACAAGTTATTCTCAACCTACAAATTCATCAAAAAACTACTAGAATATCCCTCATTGTGAGTCCTCGAAGTTCCCACTTTTTGTATTTACCTGCATTTACCTCTCATAAAATTCAATTACGTGCACTTGCCGCATAAATTCTTGAAGTGCGCATTTATTCCTATTAGGTTTCATGCATCCTGACCCCGACATCCTGCCACTGCCTTCACTCTACGCTGCAATTGTTGCATAAATCAAGACTGGTTTCACGCATATAAACAGTGCAAAGTGTGCGTAACGAGCGTTTCAATTTAAGAGCCCGGCTTCCACGTTTTTTGGCTTTCTTTCTATATGTTTTTTTTTTATTATTTTTTTTTTTTGGTGGATGAGTGTGAGCACTGGCAACAAATTCAATTTTTCATTTTGAGAGCAGTCAGATTGCAGAGGGACTCGTACCCTCCTTGTTCGGCAGTGGCAGTAGCAGTGGCTCCATTCCGACAGTTTGAAAACACTAAAGTTGAATTACAATTGCAATTTTTTCTCCCTCGCCCTCTGGTGCGTTCCGTTTGCTTCCTTTTTTTTTCGGTCGACTTGGTGTTAAGAGATTTTTATGTGCCTACGTATTTGAAATGCTAAAATGATGTATGGCACCCGGGCCAGACTAGAACTCCTTCGCCGCTCTGCTTTTTTCCAGGATGTGTCTGTGCAAGGGGAGAGTGCCATAAAATGTCCATTAAGCTTTTCGAGGAAACCTGCTGAAATGCACTTTTCGCATTCTAGACTGCCAACAGGTTTCCTCCCCGAAGGCTAAATGCAAAGGAAAAAGGAGTAACTTCAAGTTGGTTTTCAAAAGTGGCTCGCGGCCACTTAAACAATATAAAAAAAGGGAAAGTAGACTTTTCGGGAGACGCAAACTTTTAATAAACATTTGCTCATATTTTATGATATTTTATTGTTTTCAAAGTTATAAGTAATTTCCAGGGCTGACATTTATTTAGGGTTTTGATGTATGAACGGGCAAGGTTTTAAAAAAGGACCTCCAACTGGATACCAAATATGGCGCAACTCAGCCTGCTTCGATTGGGATTTCCTTGGGGTTTTTTTGGGTACATAGTTGAAAATATAATAATCCTGTAGTAAAATTTATGGATTTGAGGTTCGATTTTGTGCTAGATTTATATATATATTTACCATATACTATATATTTAATTTTTTCCAGTTGCTTTCTTTCTCAATTCAAAAGTCTTGCCACTCATTTATTTTTCATGGGTTTTTTTTCTAGTCACGCTTTCCTTGCGGGCTAATCAAAATTTATTTTTTTGGCTCTTGTAAATCACAATTATGCTGTCATCTATTAGTTATTAATACAGATGTGTTTCGGTCATTTATTATAACTATATATGTATCCACTCAGTGGGCCCTCGAAGATTAATGATAGCAAAGTATTCCACATAATCAAGTGATTTTGGCCTCCCTTTTGTTAAGCTTTCGCGTTTTTCCCCTCGCACTTGGCCTGAGGACTTCCTTTGTGAGTGGGCGGGCGCCTTGCCTTGGGGGCGTGGGGCAGGGCGAGTGACCTCGAGCAGACACAAAAACATCTTGATTTGTCAATATTTTATTTATTGCCCATTGTGTGTAATTAGAGCAGGCGCTTTATCGTTGATCCTTGTTGTTCTCGGTTTGGAATAGGATTATTTTGTGGCCATGGGCGATATGTTGGTAGCTCTGGATACAAATATATTTGGTCTTGAGGTTGTGTGTTTGATTGAGATATTCGCAATTGATTATTATATTTGTGACAATAATATTAGGGGTTTGATTTTTATTATTTATTTTTTATTACACATTAGAGTAAGTTGAACAGAAATCTGAACAGACGTCTTTTTTATGAAAGTATTTTAAATAAAACTGAATAAATATTAGGAGAGTGTAAAAAAAGTTCTATACTAACCGGATTTTATTGAATACCTTTAAAAGTAAGATATATTTAATCAAAACAAATATTTGATGTTCAACCTGTGAGGACCAGTTTCAAATTTTAGGGAAGAGAGCAGGAGCTGCCTGGCCGATAAATCGAAATTACTGTAAACCATTTTACTTCCGGAATCCGGACTACCCTTCCCCAAGAGTCAACCGGAACAGTATCTGTTACCTGCCCTTATCAAAGAGTTTTCCATTGTAATACCATCAATTACGCTGTTCTCTCAACAGCAATCATAACAAAAGGCTATCATAATCGGCTGGCGGAGGGAAAATGAATAAAACAAGAGCCAGAACACAGAACCCAATCTAGCGAATGGCTCGGGGAGGGGGCGACCTTTGACCAGACAAGCGAACAATAACCAGTCGCGTTCAGCTTGATGACCCCAATAGAAATAAAACGCATACTTTTTGCCACATTTGCCTGGACTGCAGGACTCCGCACTGCCCGTCTCCCTGTTCCCCGGTTTTCGGTTCGCGATGGAAAAAGTTACCCCTTCTGACTATTGAAACTCCGACGTTGCGCTTGAAAAGGACATTCGCTGCAAGTGTCGCGCATTGCAATTTGGAGCGCTTTATCCTGGCCTGGACAATGTCCTCGGTCCGGCGGGCTCTCCCGTCTGCCTGCACATAGTTGTGGCTTTTTTTTATTGTTTTATTTTGGTTATCCTTTGACTATGCTGTTTTCATTTGCCTTTATTGCCTGGGTTTGTTTTTCGCCTGATTGTGTGCAGTTGTTTCGGTTATGTCTTGACTTTGCCACGAGATCCTTTCCCGCCACCACGCATAAATGTCTTAAATTTAGCACCAACATTATTATACTTCCTCGCTCCTGCCGGGACTTTCCCCACAGGGAGAAGGTTACAATTCAATTTCGGACAATAACGTGCTAGTGGAGCAGTGAGACACTTGCATCCACCGAAGCTCCCCATTCCCAGGCGGGCGGACCACAGTCTCTGTCTCTCCTGGCCAGCAAATTGGCTAGGCTATAAATTATACGACAGCCAGTGCCGCTTATCCGGAGGGATATGCTTGAGGGGCATAACTTGATGGGTTATGGTGAGTAAATGCCTTGAAATAACCTTCGATTTCAAGTTTGTTGAAAATTAATAATTATAAATTGCCAAGTTTGTTATTTAACTAAGGACTTTAAGACTGAGAAAATTGTGAAAAAGCATACGGTCTGATTGGTGCTATATTTAATAACATTATATATTCATATTTTAATAAGTTTAAGATACCTTTTTGCTTTACAATAAGGGGTAGGTCCTCTCAAAGTCTCCATCATTCCATGGCAATAATTCAGACTGCTTCCATTTCCTCGTCTCTATTTCTATAAGGTGTCCCAATATAGCTCATATATGTGTGAATCTGGAGCACTTGCCAGCACACATACGCAGAATAATTTGCCAAATCTGAATTGTCATATCAACAGATGGACCCGAGCTCCGAATGGAGCTGAGATTGCTTCCACCTGCCGCACCACGTCCCCGTCCTCTGAAGCGGCTCATGGCGCCTTACGTTAATTGCATTGAATTGGAGCAGGTTGGACGCCTTCGTTTCGGGTGGCCGCCCCACCAGGTCCTGCCGTCGCATCGGTGGTCTGGGACCCTTGACTGAAACTGTCTAATATGCTAATTACACTGCAGGCAACAATGTGGAGAGGACCTCCCCGCACGCCCTTCGCCGGCTCCTCGTGTGTGTCTGTGACTGCAATGCGTTCGGTCGTTCATTCCGGATCGGGATTTGTGCAGATTGAGGGACATATACAGTAGTACCCTCTACTCCTCTCCTGCTCGCTGCTCTGTCTGGGTCTAAGCCGCTTTAGTGAAGTGCCATCCATAGAAGTCTGTGCACTGCGAGGATAATCGATGACTAAAGGTTAGAGGTTATTGTAAATAAAATTATTAATTATTATCCGGCGCATACATTTCCAAGAGTAGATACTAGCGAAAGTAGACCCAGATATTATTCAGTTTTTTCCAGATAGTATAATGAATTGGGTATCCTTCTCCCCGTGTATCTGGGTGTGCTCTGCGCTGTGCTCCGCTACCCCGACCTGCGTCTGTCTAATTAATTATACTTTTCAATTGTATCGCAAACAATGACAATGACATTTGCCGGCTCCGCGTCCCCGCCTCGCCTTCTGCGGCACTTTACCCATTTCAGTTAGCTGGCTTCGGTGCGGTTCGCTTATCTATGTGGCATACTTTTTGGCGCTTTCGCCTTTCGTCGCTGCAGTCAAAAGTTTTCTGTGTGTGAGGGTGTAAACTTGGGGGAAAATTTGCATGCGCCGCAGATAACTGTTTGTCAGAGTCGCTTATCACAATTTTCCTTTTCCCCGCTGTCGTCGGCGTCAGAGACGGAAGAACGCAAGCTTTCATCAAGAGATTAGTTCGGTTTTTCTTTTTCAAAAAGATTATGGACTTCATAAATGAGTTCTCTGCCACTGGTTCGTGGCTATTTCTTGTGACTAAAAACTATTGATAAAGTGCCTCTATCAGCATACTAATTATTTAGTTTATGGTAAACATAATTAATAGTTCGACCTCTAATTATCATATCTTACATAGAAATCGTTTTAAATGCGATCCATCAAACGTCATTATCTCTAATCGGCTTCCCTTTGTTTACGCCCAAAACCAATCAGGTCCGTTCACAACTGATTATTTGGTTTTCATATTTATTATCCATTTAGGTGTAATAAACAAATGCTGAATGCACTGCGTATTTACCGCACATCTAAATTAGAGATCCCGGACTGAATCAGCCATGGAGAGTCACTTCACTTCCGCTGGCGTTTCCCCGATTTCCCTGATTTCCGTGCTCTTACCGCCCCCAAATGTAACCGAATGCGGTCAATTGTTTGTTATTCGGCAAATATATGTTTATGGCCAACTGAACGATAAATGCAAATTTGATACGCGATGCCGCAGCTGTCATTGATGGCATAATATTTTCAATAATTTTTAAATGCGCCCCCCAGCCCAATAAATTAATCGAAAATGCCAAAAAGAATTATTTTCCTGAGCACGGAACTGACCAAATGAATGCAAATGAAATTGTGGCGTCATTTGTTTTCACTACCATACATTAAAAAATATATTCTATGCCCGATAAATAATTATTTGGCTGATTATTCGCGTTGGAGCCGTTTAAGCTAATAAGCGTTTATAATGGGATTAGTTATTGAAACGATCGAAAATGTGAATATTTCACATAAAAAAAACTATTCTTGGTTTATTATCTGCCTAAGGGGCAATCCTTTAAAGCATTAGTCTAAATCTAAAGTGTAAGGCCCCACCTGAGATTAGCCAGCTGTAAAACACCAATAATTAAATATGTGACAAACTCAGATCTTTAAAGGTCCAGAGCAGAATGAAACCGTAGCTGGGACTTAATTTATTTTATTAAAGCTGCCTCCTGCTCCCTGCTCATTTCTTTGGACTTTAGAAGAAGCCCAAACTGTCAAAGGCAAGGCAACAATGTGAACCATAAGCCGAACACAAATATAAATGAAATCGTGCGTAAAAGCGAACAAAAGGGGACGGTTTGTCGTTCCGCCTGCAGAAAAGATATTGCAAAAAAACAAAAGTCAATACGAGTACGAGTATGTGCATATGAATATGAAAATTGATGTATGAGAAAATTGCGAGGGACACGCAAAGCATTTTGTATTGCCGGGCTGAGTGATTGGGGACGGGCGGAAAATTGAGGACTTCGAATTGGGATTCTGGTTCTGATTGAAGGCAGGCGCATTTGCGAGGAGCAGCAGCATGGCAGGTCCTTCGTCGGCATTGGCTGGGAATCCTAACAAAATGAGCTTTGATTTTGGCAAAGAGAAGGGGACACGACAGTAAAATGAAGCAGTAATACAATTTTGACTGCCTTTCGCAACTTTCCAGATCCTTCTGCCTAGCAGGTACTTTGAGTCCCCCCTAATTTTCCATTCGTTTCTTATTTTTGGCTGCTTTGCATAACTAATTGTTGCTGGCAGTAGCAGGAATGTCGAATTGGAGGCTTAGTCGCAGGGCTCCCTTATCGAATTGCATATGTTCAATTTCGACATATTATTGAGTAATTTGCATACTGACTTGAGGCAAACCTTATTTTTCAGTTGCTTGAATAATTTACAGAATTTTATTTAGCCCAAGACGTTTTCTAGCTTGAGTATATTTATTTTGAATGTTTATTCAAAATTTATGCTTAAATAAGTTTTCGAGTTATGCTTGAAGTAACTTATAGTTACTACTTATTAATGGGCAATGGTATATTACTTGCACAAAAATGTATAAACAGTTCAATTTATTTGTAAATTATAAAGACTAGTTTATAGCAATGTTTTAAACATGAGCCCCTTCCGGATACCAAAATACCAATTGCTCCATTAAATATTACAGGGTTTCACCTTGTCGGGACACTACGATACATTCTTCTTGCTGGCAAGAGTGTCTTGCGAAATTTTACATTATTATTCTGCATACTTTTTAATTCAACAATCGCATGAACAAAATCAACAACTTTAAGAAGTTGTTCTTTCGCAACTTCAACGGTTTCAGTCATTCCGTTTGGAAAAACATTCTCCTATCCTCCATGTCACTTGCATTTTGGTGCAGATGAAAATTTTAATTAAAAGTGGCGACACCAATTTTTGGGGCAGATCCATTTTTATTTTTTGTGCACACATTTTCCTCTTATACTCTCCCATGGCAAATTGTCACATAATTTTTCAACTGTTATTTAAAATGCATTTTCTAGTAAATGATGTGCAGCATTTTAATTAGCTCTCCTTCCCAAGCAAAACTAATTCAATTTGCACTTGCCAAGCAGGCAGAAGCCGTCGAGGGTCGGGGTGGCAAGGAAGCTCTAACAGGAATTTTTGGCGGTATTTTTTTATTATTTCAATTTTATTCTTTTTTTCAAACTTGCGAGCAAGTCAAGACGGTTTCTTCCTCGCCTGGTTGAAACGACTTAACGACTTCTGCTGCCTGGCATACAAATTAGTTTGTTTTTTTTTTTTTGTGTTGGCAAGAGAACCAGGAAGACATTGAGCAAAGGAAATTTTGCTTGAACGTCTTTTTATTTTATTTAACTTTTTTCTTCGGTTAACCGAAAAAATTAAAACATCATCATTTGGTGCACTCAGCCAAAAAGTCAACTCCACTCCGAGTCAAGTCAAGTCAACTTGACTCATCTCGGCGCAGTTCGGTTGGGTTCGGTTCGGTTAAGGTCTCTGGGCGGCGTGTCTGCTGAATTTCAATTTCGCTGGCCTGTCACCCGAAAAGGCCGTGCTGGTCGGAGTTCATATGAAAAACATTACGCATACGCACGGTTGCACAATTTTAAATGGCACGCGCACAACAAGCCGCCAACAAATTTTCGCCGCCGAGCAAAATCAAACCGAGTTAAGATTTTTCTTTATCTTTTCTGTTTGACTAACCAGCCGTGTACTCTGAGCGGCGGATTAGTTAACTACTTGACATCCCACCCCTGGGCCAGCCTTTGAATCAAAGTTTTCCCCGGAGAGACTGAGGACGGAGACTGTGTCTCATGTGGCAACGCACCTGAGAGCATGTATAGCGCTTGTTGTTCTCCGTGCGACTCGGGTTGTTCAGGTGATTCGCAAATAATCAAGAAAGTTTTCGTATTAATTTAAGAAAAGCCCCTGCCGTGGCGCTGTCTCAATTGACCTCAATTTATTCAGACCACGTTGGATTTTCTGGTCTGGTCTAGGAAACTCAAAATTTGTCATGGATTTGCGAGCGAATATTGTGCTCAGTTTTGGTGTAGAAGACCAGCATAGCAGGAGTTTCAGAGTACCCATTATAAAAAAGCATTTAACTCGTCTTTAACAATTTTAAGGAATTAATTTAATTGGAACGTTTATTTTTTCCCATACTATTACAATGGAATACATAAATGGCATAAACATATAACCATGATGCAAAGCGAATGGGATATTGCACAGTGAATAATAAATCATGTGTTTTTACTGTTTGGGCAACCCTAGTCAGGATTTTTCAATTCGCCTATCACTTGCTTTCCCTTTTGTTGGCATCTGCATACTTCATTTTTCGGCTTGCACTAAAAACTTCGATGCATCCATACAGGCTCTATATCTCAATCAAAATCAATTAACGCCCCGAACGTTGAGCTAGCGATTGTAGCCATTTCATTTCCTCCCAGACTCACAGATAACACCAGGCTACCCGGCTGTCATGTGTTTCCCCGGGCAACAAAGCGCCCGGCATCAAGTCCTCCAAATGAAGCCAGAAAGCGACACAGAACAAAAAGTGGCACGGCAGGATCGGCGAGGAGTCGGCAAATTGGGTAGGAAAAAAATGGGCAGGCGGAGGGAAAACCCTTTTGTCAACATAAATGAAATGCGCCCACAATTTCAAGTTTGGCGACGGCCAGTCCCACTCCGACCCCACCACGGTCTCCTCCTAAAGTGTAAAATGAATGAAAAGCGAAAAGCACAATAACAACAGCGGCTGCGAAGAGTGGTTAAAGGTTGGTTAGGGTTTTCGATGGGGTTTTCGGGCGCGCCGCCATACAAAAGAAATGACATTCGAGTGCAGTGCAGTGCAAAAAATGACATAAGAATGCATTAAAAGCGCGCGTCAACGTTGACTGACTACGGAGTGCGGCAAAGGGACAAGGACAGGGACAAGAACAGGACAGGGACAGGGACAGGAGCAGGGCGAGACAGGGACAAGGAGGGCGCAGCCAGAAACTCCGAGGAAATGCTTTTCCAACAATGGAGCAGACGAGACGGCGTCAAGTTGACTTCCACATCACAACCTCGACTCCCGCCCAGGAGACATCCCCATTCTCCATCCCGCATTCCCCGGTACCCCGATCCCGATCCCCGAAGGACGAAAACACTGCTCGCACAAAATGACAAACAGTCATACTGATTGAATAATGGTCGTAAATCGCATTGGTGACATTGCTCCAGGTGCTTTGGCGGAGGAGCATTGGAATATTCAGCGGAGTGCACAATGTTCCTGAGAAGGAGAACTTGTTTTTGGCTTTCAAAAAAGGCTACAGGTTCAAATGAAAAGTTAAAGGAAAGTACTATTTATTACGTGACAATGCAGTATATGGCATTAAAGAAATAACAATATTCAAAAGTTAGGGAAAATAAAATTGATTTACAAATATGTATTACCTGAACATTAATAAATTCCCCAGAAAAAACAGGTTCTGGGTATCACTTAAATAAACTGTAATGCCAATGGGTATACATGAAATGGGATTCAAGTGCAAACATATTTATAAAGAGAATAGGTAGTTCCGGGGTAGTGCCGGGTATTTTTTAGTCGACTTCAGAACATGTTTCCTTTTATTATTTGCGAGGGGTTGGGGGAAGAGCTTTAATTTTTTTGTATACCAACAGCGATTTATACAAACTTGCTCGCCAGCTCGCAAATGGATTAGAGCCGTGAGATGGTTGACAGTTTTTCCGAAAGCACGAATGGTATTGGTTGGCATTTTTGCAACGCAGACATGTTGATGTTAAATTGATTGGTGGCAATAGGATTAGACTGACACACCGTCTCCATTACGAATCGCTGTCGCCCCAAGTTGCTCGAATCTCGGGGGACAGTCAACGGGACAATCAAATGGGCTGAAAACCCAAATAAGATGAAAACCATCTTACAATAAGAAGATAGTAAGATGAGGTCGCAGGTTATACAATTTATGACTTTAATATTGTAAAATTATTTCCTTAACTCATTTTCAAATTATTAAATTCTTGGCAGCTGCAGGACACCCTTAAAATAATTCGTCTGAATTTATATAACCGCTCCTCGATCCCATTAATATTTATGTGTTACCCTCAAACCCCTTCCATGACATCATTCATCTCTATTAACTTCACTCTGCTTGCCATAACCTAAACTTTACTTTCGCGCAATTTAATTTTAGAATTCCTAATGGTCATCAAACCATTAGCACCCTAACCCCGACTTGAGGATGCACCCTCCTTGAATTCCACCCCATCAGGAGGGGGCCAAATTAAAATGCATTTTATGTACTCGCACACACCACACCACGCCGTGTCCTCAGCCCCCTTGGCAATTCGTCTATAAATGTCTTTATATGAATAGACGTTACATCCTATGGCCTTTCCTTTCCCTTAAATCAGGGCATTCCACCCCCTCAATGTCAACGAGAAAGGAAGCCAAATCAATAGCCACAAATTTTGACATTTGTCCAACGACCCCGAGGAAACTTTTCCTCCTTCCCAGCTAAATTTGCAATTTTATGAGAAGCTAAAGCCGCTGTCCCTCTCCCCCTCCCAGGAACGGAATTAATACATTAGACATTTAAGACCCCCAACTCGAGACCGTTCGATGCCGGGCGAGACTAACCCCCAAAGAGCAAATTGCGGGCACGAAGAGATCGAATGTTGCACATAATTCGGCCCAAAGTATTTTCAACGCGTGCCGGGAAAACTAGGGTGGAAAATTCTCGTACCACCCCGCCGTTGAGTATGGTGCGTGGGGGATGGCTTAGCGCAGGGGATCTAGTAAGTTAAATCGGAGCGGCGACGACAATCAATTGATTTATACAAGGCTGCGGGGGTGGGCGACTCTTTGATATTTATTTGGCAAATATTTGGTGTGGCCTCTGCCGCTGCAAGGAACATCGTTTCATGACCCGGATATTGGCTTAGTGCGCCCGAACTTCCTTGACTTTATTTCCACGCCATCCGCCCGGCATTTCGACTTAATTGCCTCGGGCAGTTGGGTTTAAAACATTTGCTTTATTAAGACAATTTTTATGTTTTCATCTTTATTTCAACGTGTTGTTTACATCAGACGTTTTTCCGGCTTCCCGCTCTCCGTTCCCCATTCTTCTCCTTTGGCCTTTACGATTGCTCTTTTTACTATATAATCGAATTTTGTTTGACGTAAGCCGCCTTTTGCGGTTAAGTCAAAATGCCGGCCCAGTTTATGGCTGAAAAGTCATTTCGAACGCGGCCCGAAATCCAAAAAGGATTAGCGCTTGTTTACCAAATATTTGCGGGTTGCGTTCTATCCTTCACGAGCTAAGTGATAAAATAGAGGATGTGGTGGAACAACGTATGGACATACGAGTCTTTTGATATGACTAAGAGTTATATTTTTTTTATTTACGTTTAACTTACTTATTCCTTCCCCAAAATATCACTGCGTAAAATGATTTCCAGTGCAATATAATAAAACCATTCCCAAATTTCTTAAGCAAAACTCCTCAAAATAATGTATTTGCCCCACTGTTTTTTATAATCTTCAGCTCACTTTCTTACTGCGACCTTTTGCCATTTTTTGTTGGTTATTTAAAAAATGTCTTATCACTTGCTTATCATTTATCTTTATTATGGCATAAGACCCTCAACAAACACGGCTTCATTTACTTTTCAACAGGGACACAAAAAATGTAAAAGTAAATAAAGAAAAGGAGAGCCGAAAACCTCAATGAAAGGCAACTTCCGTGTGCGTAGCCTTTTCCTTCCTGCCTTCCGCCTTCCTGCCCCATTGTCATTGAAACTTTGTGTTTTGTTTGCGGGGAAATTTGAAAAAGGCATACCGATGAAGGACCGAGAAAAGAATCAACCGAAACAAGTTTGTTATTTAGCTTTAGCACCTAGTGCTCCTTCACGTCCGGGCTGTTTGGCCGGGAAAAGGCAAGACGAAAGCAGGGTAAACGGCTTTTGGGGGTAAATACCTCGAGAGGGGGAGGAGAGGGCCCAGCATTCTTGGCCCTTTATGAGCAGACACAGACTGGTTGAGAGCTCAATCTTCACTAATTGATTGCCATTAGGCGGTGGCTTTTTTGCTCCGCTCCTGCGATCGAAATCCAATCGCATCGGGCTGAACTAGTTGGCCCACAAGGGGAAGTGGCGAAAAAAAGCAGTCAAATAGGCAAACAAACCACGAGAGCGAGGACTCAATGGCACATAAAAAAGCGATTTTAAGGCAGTCGTCTTTGAGCTCGCTTTGACAAAAGACAGTCCCATCCTCCGTGTCCACCTTTGTCCAGGATCTCGGTCCTTCGGCCTATGCAAACATATTGAACTTCCGCTTGTGTGGACTCCTCGGACATTGGGTTTTACTTAAGGTTTGCTCTTTGGATTGGCACGGAGAGCAGAGGGCTCCATTGTTGCCACTATTTACCGAGGGCCGGCGAAATATTTATTATGCCATCAAACAAAAGGCATGCGATCCACTCAACGAGCCACTCTTTTCAAAGGATCCAGTGGCATCCTTTAAGCATAAATTTTGTCGTCCTATAACTGCGTCAAGGCGGGCTAGGACTTTTTAATGTACCTTGTGCCGTTTGGTTTTGGCACATCACGGTCATTGCAAAATCACAATGATAACATAGTGCAGGAGACCCGTCCATATTTACTTCTCTGTTTAAAAGAGTGATTTAAAAATCAATATTTTTATAAATAAAAGATAAAAAGAGTATCCACAGACGACACTTCATTCGATTTACCAAGCGCAATCCTTGAGGGAAGTGAATTCACTTCTAGTAGACTTTCCTCGGTGGCCTAGCTCGCATTTCAAACAGCAATAGCCGCCGGCTTCTTTAATAACTTTGGGAAAAATATTGAAGGCTGACAAATATTTAAAATATTTCTTTACTTTTATTAGAAAGGTTCTTTATGCTCCAGTTTGGTTATTAACAGGGGTCTTTGTAATCAAACTGCATGAGCAGTTGGCCATTAGGCGTAATTCAATATTCCATTCAAGCTGGCCACAAAAAAGAGAGGGAATAGGGTGTGGGAAAAGTCAGGGAACAATGGTTGTGTCCAGTTTGAGGCACAGAGGGAACAAAGGACAACATGCGAGGGTCAGACAATTACGGCTGCTCTAATATTTGCTGAAAGGTTGCGAAATTCCTTTCCGTACTTTTAGCTTTCACTTTTTTTAGCGTAACATGAACCCGGTTCCTTCTTCTGTAAGACTTGCCATAATGGCCACGTTCTGCGATATTAACTCTTGACAGGCATATTCGAGGATATTATTTCCTCTTTTACGAGGCTTAACTAGGCAGCTAATATAGATTCTAAACGAGACATCTTATTTGACACATTTTTGGCTGAAAAGTCAACGAAGGAATGAATTGAGGCTCATATAACGTAGGTTAAACTATGTTTAAAATCAAAATAAATCCAGTCAGTAAAACATAAATATCAAATCTTTAACGTTGATATGGAATTTTTGTTTTGGATTGAAATTAAATCGTCACAGTTCATACTGAATGCAAATAAACTTGCTCAATCCTACTTTTCGGCACCAAAAACGAAACTAATACTTTCTTGTTCGCTATATTTTGTAGTGCTTCGACCATAGAGAACCCCACACTTGGTTCGTGAACTGAATTGCCTCCTTTTAGGATTTGTTAAAGAACGCGCTTTCTCTTTGAAGTCTCTAAATATTTACAACCTTTTTAGGTTATTGATTTATCTTATGTGGTATGTCAAATTATATATATATATATTGCTGAAATAACAATAAAATTAAATACAATTGCAAATAGCCAGTTCAATAAACCTATGCTGGAATTAATTTACTTGTTTCCATTTCTTACATGACACATTTTCTTTGGAAGGGTATTTTCAACACGGAATAAAAATGTTGATGTCGAAATTTTAATGCACTGTTTGCATAAATTAAGCACCAAAGAGAACAACTGTTCGAGCGCGCATAATACAAATGAATTCGATTTGTGAAACAATAAAGCTCAATGACAGTGCTGCCACTCTCGCTGATGGCCAATAATGACGACGGCGAGCGCCGCGCCGATGTCAAATCAAATAACATCACGTATACGCGGGGCTGTGCAACCAGTGCAAACTACTTATTTGCCTACTACGAACGTGACAAATAATGCACCGAAATTTCCATTTCCATTGTCGTTTAGTCCGGGAGACCGGAAAGAGTTGATATCCCGGCATAATGCCTCACGTATCCATCCATATGCAGGCCGACTTCCTACTTGGGGCCTGATAAAGTTTCCCCCATAATCCCCATTAAGACAATGACAGTCTCAAAAGTTACTTCCCTGGCATGAGCGTAAGTGCCGAAATAGGCCCGAGTATATTTATTTTATTGTACACCAGAAACTCGCAAACTGGTGATGAGAGTTCGCCAAATTATTGTCATTAGGTTTCTGAATGGGAACGACCACGCCCCCGCCGACCAGCTCCGCATGTGTGGAGGATGCGATGAGCTTGTTAGGTCAGAATGGCCCGGGGAGAGAGGTTTGCTTCCTGTTTGGTATGGTATTTGCCAGTTAATTAGGCGATTCGGCTGGGACTCAGCCCCAGCGCTGGCGGCATCTTGCCATCTGCCGATATCTGTTTTAGTTGTGAGTTGGCCAAAGTTTTCGGGTAATGTCAAACATAAACAACTGGTGATGGAGGTGATTTCTGTATCGACTTTTATGAGACTTTAACGATGATGTCGGCGCTATGTGCACAAATATGGTTGACGGCCAAACACTAAATAAAAATGCATTGAATTTAAATTAAATAATGACTTTGCTGTTTTTGCCGCAAGCTTAAATAATTAAATAATAGAGTTTTTGGCTAGAAATCATATTTAAAAGGTTTTTCCTTCATTTTTGTTCGCAAAAGCCAACTTATGGGACCGCTAACCCTGCTAATTAACTGTCCATACCCAGAGAAATGAAACAAAAACCCATCGGGCTTATTAACACAATTTCCTATCAGCGCCCTGGATCGACTTCCAAAGGATGCACCATGTCCTGTCATTTCATGGCTGTGTGAACTTGAAAGTTGCTCCCAGCTGCTCCCCTCGTGTCACACTTTTTGCCTCTATGTCACTCGCTTACGCACAGTTTATTTTCAATTTGCTCTTATGAAAGGAGCAAAAAGGCGTTAAAAATTGATTTGCACGCTTCTGTGGCATCAGGCTTCGGGCTCAAAATGTTAATCACTACGTTAATTAATTGGTAAATTGTGTTTGTAGCTTAAATTATATCACCGTCGTTTCAGGGCTTGGAATAACTCAGTGTTGTCTATAAATGTGATAATACGTAATGAAATAAAGGATTAAGCTGGGTTTTATTGCAGGGAATTTACAAGCGGTGGGTCGGCGAAGTGGGCCAAATTATCACATTTTATATTTATTTACTACGAAAGAGGCTTACCGTTAGGGCGACGGGCCTTTAAAATGTAATGCTCACTCTTTAAAAGGGGCTTACGCAATTGCGTTATGTTTTAATAATATTAAAACGGTAATTTTCCTGAAGCTAACTTGCAGAAAAACATTTATTTATATTGAAAGTTTTATTAAATAATTAAAAGATAAATATTGTTATGTATATATCGCCAAAAGGGCCTCAATGATATTGTTATCTTATGTAAGTTGATCGCTTTCAGCCTGAACTATCGAATGTACTTTTAGAGAGCTTCGTGTACCTTCTTAAAATTTCATTCGTTTTGGTTCCCTGTGTGCGAAACCAATTGCAATTAAGAGAAGGCAAGTCTCCGCTCTTTTCGAATGCCAGGCAGTCACTTCACTCCAAATATTTTGTCCAGCAACCCGCATATGAGGCAGCCAGCAAATATTTCCTCAGCATATTGGTCAAACAGCAATTTGCTTCAATTAACTGCCATTACGAGGCCGAGAAATAGACGCACAAATGGCTTCATTTGGCTGCACTTAATTAGTCACTTGGCAAACGGTATTGCAATATTCAATAAATAGTGTGCTGGGCACAATGACAGATGGCTGATTGGACTGCGCTGCCGAGCGGAGACAATGCGGACTTCCAATTAAAAGAGTCGCATTTTTGCGCAATTAATTTTCAATTAAAGTTGGCACGAAAGTTTTTCCCCCTCTGGCTGGCTGAGTGCCTTTGGAAGGAAACGGAAACGTCACAATTACATAAGTAAACAAACACTCTTCAAGTAGCTGTGCAGCTCTTGAAACAATGTGCTACAATTTAGCATCGCCTTTGAGCTAAGTCCTCAGTACTGGCTACTCGGCACAGAGAGCAAAAATTTAACGTACTGGAATTTAGAATGTTCATTTAGAAATACTGGTTAAATATCTTTTGAATGCCTTTCAAATGACAGGATTGAATAAGCAATAAGGAAGTTGCGATTGTTAGAAGCTGGTGAACAAATAATAAGCTACAGATTCTTAAACTCTAAAAATCTATATGCAAACCATCGTATTACACAGATTTTCTCCCTGTTTACCCACCACTCAGTGCGCATCGCGTGCCACGCCCGTGGGCGTAATAAACACTTGACCCATAAAACTCACAAGTATGTGCTCCACTCTCTCCTCCCCGAGTGCAATGAAGTCCAAGTGAAGTGCGCACGTGTGGGGGAATGGAGCTGGGTTTCCGGCTATGCTATGCTAATTTGGCCATTTGTTTTGGCCTCTCTGGGTGACGGTGACGGTGATGGTGATGGTGACGGAGACGTCGATGTGAGCCGGTTCAGAAGCCTGGGGATGAGTCCGCCAGGCACTTGCTTTGTGCTCCACCGCTCCGCAGATTACGCGAACGCTTAACTTTGCCGTTTTGCAATTAAAACACAGAATCAGAGAGAGAGAGAGTTCTCCTCGAATGGAACGCCGTGTAAAATGTTTTCTCATTTATTTTCAATTTCATTTAACTTTTTTCCGCCCGCCCATTTGCTCGATGTCACCGTGCACTGAGCAAGGAGCAATGTGCAATTGCGAGCGGCAGGACAAAACTTATAATTGGTTTTAGTGCTTATTTATGCCGCATTTCTTTCAAAACGAATACTCTCATCCAGCGGGCAATAGTAAATAATACGAAATCAGTTGTGGCCTGCAATAAGTGTTTATTTTAAAACTATTACTACTACTACTTTTTTTTAAGTATTCAATAAATACCACCCATTAATTTTTCAGTAATCTTAAGCAGGTTAAGACATTGATCTTGGTAATAGGTTGTATATAAAGCAATAAGCATTGGTTTTGCACTTTAGAAATTCTATTCAGGGCTTCTTTTTTAAAATGAAAGGCATTTATTATAGCGTGTAAGGGGTAAGGGCATGTAATATTCCTCGCTTATTTAGCTCAACATTGCTTCCTCAACCCCCGGACACACTAAATGCAATTACAGCATAAATCTCTGTCATTAGACCATGTTTGTAGCACTCCGGCCAAGGAGGGGAGTCGAGGTCCGTTCCGATGGACTCTTACCAAAACCCACCGAGTTGAACCGTCCAGATTGCGGTTGCTGCGGCATTCACGGCGTATGAGTTATGTTTGCTTTCGCTCTGTGCAAAAGTTGCATACAATGGTGAATATTTAATAAAAAATACGGACAGCAGTTTAAGAGCTAAGCCTAACACAATGGCGAACGGGAATAAGGATTGTGGACCGCAAAGGATTTGCACTTTTTAGATTTCGCGCACGCTCCCGGACTAAAACATGTCGCTGTATGTTTTATTAACTCGACTCTAAGTCCCCTCGAAACACAGCGAAAAATCTCAGCTGTCAATACTTGCAAATATTAATCAGAGCAACCCCGTCGCCGTCACCACACTCACTCAGCCCCTCAAATATGCGGGGCATTATGCGATAGGCACATGGGAGGCATATTAAAAAAAGGCGGAAGTCCTCAGGCGGTGACAGGACACACACACATCAATCTGCCGCAGAAGGAATTCTTCATTGACAGGTGTCGATTAAGAATTTAGTATTATTTTTGCCCGTCCGCAAAACATATAAAAAATTTATTACACGCACGAAAACACACAAACGTGTCGCATTTGCAGACATATCCCCTCCATTCTTCTTTGGCCAACCGTGCAGCAGGGACCTTCGATTGGCACTTGGAAGTGCGCTTATGTCGTGACATGTAAAATAAATCAAGCAGGGACATCCTCCTCGTCTCCTTGACAGGATCTAAAAAAAACCGAAAGATCGAAGCCAAGGTTGTTGGGGGAGGACATCAGCCCTATAAACTTCGCAGTAACAGATGAGACTCTTGCTTTACAAAATTATGATAAAAAATCGAGCTAGAAATTCTGATTTATTTATATTTATTTATATTTCTATTTCTCATGTTTACGTGTTTTATACAAAGTTTCGATTAAAGGATATACAATTGATTGGTGGGTTTATAAGTTCAATAGTGAGTTCACTCTGGGCAGTTCGTGTTAGTTTTAATGCTTTGCTCAATGAAAGCCTTAAGATACCCCGAAGAAATGCTGGCGGCAGTCACATTTTGCTTACACTGTGTAGAGGCCTCGCCTGGACCTTCTGTTCTACTAATTAAACCCACTAAGCACCTTGTCTTTTCACTGCATTGTATAGTTACTCCACTCCCACTGTCGCCATGACAGATTTTGGAATCGCCTTTGACAGTCACTTGGAAATCTCCATTATGTATAGGTGGTTCCGAAATTTCGCCAGAAGCATAGGACAAGTTGCCATCAAAGTCCCAAGCAGTCACCAAGGCATCTTTTCCGTCCAACTTGATGTTTCCGTAATCATATGGCAGACAGATAATGCTTTGATCTTGCTGAAATTTCATTCGGTTTTTTAGGAATATAATTCCAACATCGTGATTGAAGATAGTGCTCTTATATGGTCTGAAAGGAGACCTTTGATTTTCAGCAACCAATTTCGGATAACAGATTTTTTATAGGTTTACTTACGAATATATAGATATGCTTTTAACTAGAAACCTAGCGGCTGATTCGTACAGGTTGCTGGTGCTGCCAACTTGAACATCACTCGGTGCGCTTTCAAAATCAATGATACAGTGGGCTGAGGTCAACACCACATCCATGCGGATCAGATTTCCAGTGCACTGGAACTCAAACTCTCTGGTAGTGTTTTTTCGTAGATAAATGGGTACAACCCAGTACGCATCCAGGGAGTTCGTAGCACTCCCGTCCTTAATCAGGGGTGACACGGGATATGAAAGCCGGAAATTACAATCTGAATGGCAGATGGTATCTTGATTTCGGCACAGATCCTTAATGCCATCCCACGTCCCATCTTCGGTACACGTCACAGAGATCGGGTCCGTAGTCCGGTGACTAAATCCAGCTTGGCATTCAAATTTTACAACTGTCCCCGGAATCAGCGATTTTTTATCCTTGCAACTAACTATTTTGTTGGGTTTGTCGCCGTTATAGCATGTTGGTTGTAATGTATACATTTTGTTTATCTGCTCTGGTGGGCAAAGTTCTGGAAGGTTGGAAAATATAGTTTTTAACATAACATAAGTTAAAATAAGGTAATTTTAATTAAAATAAACAAATAGATCAAGTAAAATAATGTGTTGCAACGTACTAACGCAACGAGGATGGAAGTCATGCTCGGTCCATTGTTTATCGTCCTGGCATGTGATCGGCTCGTCGGATAGATGGTATGGCAGAAAGTCGTATCCTTCAAGGCATTCGAACTTCACTCTTACATCTTTAAGTGGCGGATATACGGGATTATTGCCAGAGTCCTTTATGAGCATGGTCACTTCGTCGTAATAATTGATTGGACAGCCGTTAGTGCCGTTTGTGTCAGGATTTTTGTTGGTCCGCTTGGGTTTGCAGTCGGGGAACTTGTGATGCCAGAGGCCGTTGTTCATGCATACATTCCAAGAGGTCTGGTTGGAGGTCCAGCACTCCACCTCCGCCGGCTGATTGGCGTAAACAAAGCGCTTGGAGTGGCTCACTGTGAACTTCGTGTTGTTGGTGAACTTGCCTTCCAACGGCTCGTAACAGATCTTTGGCTCGACCCAAACCCAGTTCTCCCTGCCCTGGCAGACGTAGGGTAGCTCATCGGTGCCATCCAGGCAGTGCATACGATTATCGCACAGCTGTTTTTTAGCGATCGTAACTCCATTGCCGCACCGAAAGCAGTTTTTATCGCACACTTGCATGCACATCTCCAAGGACTCGTCCAGGCCATTGCTGCAGTCGATCTCGTTATTGCACGTTTTTGACTCTGACACGCACTCTCCCGGAAGGCACTCAATCTCGTTACTGTCAAGAATTTAGGCGATCATTAGCGAAAAAACGTCTTGGTCAAGTCCCACTTACTCTGTGCATTGGCCCCGATATTTGGATCGCCAATTTGTGCTGTCGGTACAAAGTTGCGGTAATTCATCAGATCCATCGAGGCAATCAACGACGCGGTTGCAAAACATCGCCTTTCTTATCGGTGCTCCATTGGCACAGTGGGTATCTTGATACTCTGGATTTGGGCCCTTGCATTCGGTGTATGATTCATCGGTGCCGTTCGGACAGTCTTTCGTCAAATCGCATACAGAGTAAAGTGATATACAGCTGTCGTCTTCCACACACTTGTACTCATCATCAGCGCATTCTTTGGAATATCCAAAAGCTAATATCAAAACTAAAGCAGCCACCACTGAGTTCCAACAGAGCCCGCGAGAAGACATTCTTGCCTGGTCAAAAGCCTAATCTCTACTAAACGCTGTCGATGAAATTTAGAAATATATATAGATACGTTTCGCATTGATATACTCATTTCATATATGTAAGTAAGTTTGCGATAAGGAGTACCAAATAAAATGCTGTTTTTCCTATAGAGTCAAAAACGAAAAGTACATACATATGTTCACAAATTTAAATACAAATATATTCCGTTCCTTTTTTGTTATTGCTCAGTTCTTATCAGTTATACTCACTGAATTTAGTGGGAAAATACGGAAGCATATTTTTATAATTGTTTGTATAAACAGTGTTTGCATCTATAGAATCAAAAACAAAGTAGATAACAATTATAGGGTGCAAATATTTTGCGACCAGTAATGACATATCTTGACATTTGGAATGCTCACAAATTTAAATAAAAATACATTATTTTCAGAACTTGAGCATAGCATTACTTCTTGTTCAAATATTATTTGGCATATTTCGCACCGTGTTCACCACCTTCACTCTATGCATAACTTAATTTATAGATACAACAATTACTGTTTATCCAATATATAGTTAGCCAGAGCTGATTCACGATTCGAGGTAGTCTCCTATATATTTATAATATTTTCTTCGATATTTTAAGCTTGTTGTGCGGTGTACGCCTGAGTATTTCAGTGTGTTTAGTTTCTCTTCTCGGCTCGGCCAAAAATATGAGCACACAAACGAGCACATACTCCAGTATTTTGCATACTTACCTTAGTTTAATCCAAAATGTAACCACATTTCTGTACTTTGTGTAACTTCATAAAAATGAAAATTTACAGCGAATATCCTTTATGCTCATATGCTTGCCAGTAACTTCCCCGGCAGCAAAAACAGTATCTGGAGCAACAAGAAAATGCGATAAACGTTGCTCAGCTCGTTTCCCCCGGCCCCCACGTTGCATCAACTTTTGTGGCTTCTGGAAAAGCGGAGCGGGTTCGAATGCGAATTCGTGGAGCTGGTGCCCCCTGCCGACTTTGTTGCATCACAATGCCAAGGACGGCGGCGGCGGCGGAAGGGTTGAAGCTGAATGCTGATTAGGTGTTGAGCGATTACGTGAAATGTTTACGCATTTTCTGAAATGGGTTAAGTGAGCTTCTGTGGGAGCTACCAGCGAAGTTTCGTGCATGCTCAGCCACATAAAATCCAAAGTTCGTGCCAACGTCTGAGAGCCATATATGGTGGACTTAAAATTGAGTCTGGCAATGTATATTCCTATGGAGGATTCGGATAATATGGTAAATCAAAACGGCTCCAGGGTAATATCAAAATTAACTCTAATCGCTGGAGAATAAGTTAGATAAAGTATCTACATACGTTTGCTGAGCTGTAAAAGGGAAGTATATGAGGGATCACTGGAGACTGCAGACACCGATTGAGTTGCAGAGGTTTTTGAAAATGCATAGCGGTTTAGATAATTTAAAATTATAATTACTTTGTCTTATAATTTGTAATATAAATAAAACAATTTGG
>JAEIIH010004365.1:0-15686 GCA_018904745.1 Drosophila orosa
TCTGCACAATTTTAGCCAATATATGAATGTATTTGCCGTTTTTACACCCATGTACATCTCATTTAAATAATACAACTCACACACTAACCCACCAGAGCAGACTCATCTCCCACACATTTTCGCACATTTATTGTAGTCTAATTAAAAGTCACGCACTTTACGTGTGAAAATTAAAAGGAAAACCGTCGCTTTAGAACGAAATCAACAACAAAAACGACGAAAATCAAAGACAACGCGTCGTATTAGTAATGTGACAAGCGAAGCAACAATAAAAACAACAGCAACAATTGCGTCTAGGATATTTTTAAAATGCGTCAAACAACAAATACAAAAAAAACACTGCCAAATAAAAAAGAAAAAGAAACAACCAACCTGAGTGAAATACGCGACGATTTTTTTCGTTTTCATTTCGTTTTTTTTTTTGTGTTTTTGCTGCTCGTTTTTTAACTATGGGGTGTACCTAAAGTTGTTGCCATGTGCGATCGTGTGTGTGTGTCTCTAAATGTGTGCCGCACATTATGTGGTCTAGTGTTCACGCTTCATTAAAACAAACGCTGCATTTTTACTGAGTTTCCCGCATTTTTCTTTCTTCTTTCACCTCTCTCCCTGTTCAGTTTAGTTTATTTTACTTCTCCTTTTGTCGCTGTTATAGTCGACATTTCTTACCCAGTATTGGCTTTTCAAATGCGCCACTTTTGGCCAAAAAGGAAAGGCAACCGGCAAACTATTTACGCACAGCCGTAAAACTCATATTTTCTTCTTTTGCATGCAAAGGCGATAAGCTTTATCTGGGAATTAAGATTGTTGTACTTCAAACATTGCCTCTGCCCATCATCAATCAGCCGCAATTTGTAAATGTGTCACCGAGCCAAGCGAAATGTTACCCAACACTCGCGTTTCAGAACTCTAAACATGGTAATTGGCTTTACGGCAGTCTCAGGGGCCCAATCAGACTAGGAATTGCTAGTTAAATGTTTTTTAGTACCCGAAATTGTATTTCCATTTCAATTAATTCAGAATCATTCCTAGCGTTTTTTTAGTGAACAAATTTATGGCTTTATTTTACGGTTTGCTTTTCACTTAGTGAAATGGCATTGACGTAGCCACAAAAAATATATTGGAGGGTACAAAGTTACTTAATCAATTATTTCCTTGTGCCCTTGAGATAGAGCTCAAAGATTTTTGTTAATTAAATTTTTGCATGAGATATATGTACAATGAAATGAAAGCGTTCGGTCACGCTAGAAATTCTAATAAATATAAAATTAAAATTGCATTTCTGTAAGGTTATGGCAATTAATTAAATTACTTTTCTAGCTTACTGGGGAACCCTTTTCTCTGAGAGCTTTCAGTCTGTGAAATAAATCTAACGACTGTAATAAGTCTTAACCTCGACATATAAATTTATACAATGACATGTTCCTAAATAAATTTTACACATTTAGCTAACACATATTTTGTAAAAAAAGCCTCATAGAGAATAGAATAAATTATATTTTAAGGCTTTCCGATCAAATTATATTTAAAATAAGTTCATAAATCATTTTATATTTTATCATTGACAAATAGTCTTAATTTTTGATTGGTACTTAAACAACAAAGATTAAAACTGACTCGTACAGACAACCCACAACAACAACACAAAAATATTTCAGAGGGAATCTGAAAAATGCTTTTAAAAATATCCGAGAAATGCCAAACACTTAATAGGTTCTATAAATATTCGCCTTGATTCGCGCTAAGCACTCGGTGTTGCCATTAATTATGAAGGATATCACCTTCAGCACTCCACAATTCATTCATTTTTCATTCTCGCGTTAATACCTGCTATCTCGATCCCCATATTTCGCAGCGTTTTGTCGCCCGTCCAAAACTATGATCCGCCGTGTGATTAGCAGTTGTTGAACCCGACGCACACCCATGCGTGCCATTTGACGCAATAGTAACGCATACAGATACAGCGGATAGGAAAAAAAGGCAGCACCAGGGACAAGAACAACAACTCAGCTTAGATAATAGCACAGTGTTAGATAATAGTCGACGCCGCCAATTTATAGGACAAAAAACTGCACGCGCTGAGCAGTAAAAAAAAAATTATAGAAAAAAGTTTGCGAATTTAGATAAAAAGCGCCTGCGTACATTTGCAAATAGAGATACGCACAATTCACAGATACAGATACAGCTCGGCAGACAGCGATAGGGATCCGCGAATGTGGATTTTTCTTTTTTGCCAAAACTATAAATAATCTAAAAGAGTGGTGTGTGATTAAATTTATATAAATTTCGCTTTTATAGAGTAGGTGCCCCTAAGGTCGTTTGCTTTCACCGGTTTGCAAAAATATTTTGCTGTTTTTTACTCGACTCTCGCTTGGTGTTTATTTGGGGCAGATTATGGCGGAAAAGTACTTGGAAAAGCGCAGAGCTTGGCCGTAAATTAGAATTAATTTGTTTATAGATTCAGATTACGATTCCAGTCATATTCTCCGAAGGTGTTAAAATATATAACCGAATATGAATTAAATTATTATCAATTAGCATCCGACTAATGGAAAATCTGTTTTTCTAATGAATCTATTTTGCTCGCTATTCGTTTGTTTGGGACTTATTTATTTCGTATTTGCACTACTCATTATTTAATTACTTTCCCTGTTTGCTCACGGGACATTTAAGTACACTTATTACTCGGCTCGCTGCCAAGTGGAAAATGATTTTAATTCAATTTAAAAGATGCCAGAATTCCACCGAAAATATGACCGGGCAACTATTTCGGTATTCTCTTTTATTTCCCAACATCTAACCCATGGTTATATAAATCGAATAACACAGACTTTGGTTCGACAAACTTGGTTATTAATTATTGGGATTAAGAACACCGCCAACGCTTCTGGGAAGTATTTTGCAACACATTTATCAGGCAGCTACAAGACCTACCAAAAAAGAACTTATGTAACACCATTTGAAGAGAAAAATTTACGCACCTTATTTTATGTTTATTTGCCTTTTTCAGTTTTACGATTCTTTTTTCGGACGCGTGGTTTCTCGACTCGATGTTGGGAGAGTAGTTGCACTTTGCACACTTTTCAAAACTTATTGCAACAACAATTCAACCTTATACATTCATTTAATATAGGGATTTTCAAAATACACATCACTACAATATATATTAAATATATTCTCTGCTTTTCTCGAATCGCTTGTTAGCTTTACGATTTATACGGCCTTTTTTAAAATTGTAACGACTCGGTGGGCCGGCAATACTTCGATTTCAAAACGAACTTTCTTGTTTCAAATTTTCCTTCCGATGAGATTATAGTTTGGATCTCGTTGGAACACAATTTCACACAAAACCGGAGCATCGAATACGGCGGGAGTACGCGATTTCGGCCACGATCACGATGGGCGATGCTTCAGATATGTTGCAGATGGAGATGGATGATGGTTCGAAAGATTCGAAAACGCTGCGGATAAGCGGACTTCGAGTGCTACTGCGACTGCGGACGCTCCGCTCACTGTGTGTTTCCAAAGCGTGTGCCAGTCAGTGACTGAAATATGTGGCTGTAGCGGCCGCGTATCTGACGGATACTTCGGTGGCGCTTCGTGCGTCTACCCGAGCGCGAGCGCTGCCTTCGGGCCAGAGCGAGAGCTAGGCGCGCCGGCACAGCGGGCACAGCAGGGAGAGAGAGTGAGAGCGAGAGTTGTGGGTGGACGAGGAAGCCGAACTCGGGCTCGGTGGTCGCTCGGACTCTAGGGCGAATCAGGTAAAAGAATGGTAGCACTACTACCACAAGTTAGTATCAAGATGGTCAGCATTGTTGACGATCGCACAGCCCGAGAGGTGGACTTCCGACATATCTGACGAAAGTGTGACAGAAGTTAATGAAAATCGATGGTGCTAATTTTGTGATTCAGCGATTAGATTATTATATTTGGCACATAAGGCTCGACTGTTTTCATTAATAAATAAATCAAAATAAAAGCTAGTATCTAGCAAAACAATCTTTAAGTTAACAAACTGTTCTAGCTAAAAATTAGTTTAGGAAATAAGTAAATAAAATAAATATGCAGACAATAATACAAATTTAAGAGTATTTTAATTTTAATTAATTAAAATTGTAATATTGTAGAGATAAACCAAATACTACTATTTAATGTTTGATTATAAAGACCTTTCAAATGTTTTAGGAGTGTTTCTAACTCCTGGTAAATGTAAGGCGCCTCGATTTAATCCACATACATCGAAACCCGACCATCTTAATATATAAGGATATTTAATAATTACAGATACATTGCTCTATATTATTAAATAGTTATTCAAGATACTATAGTACAACTTAATTATTAAAAATAATTATACAATCAAAACCTTTATAAAACACTTAGTACCATGGTAAAAACCCAAAATTAAACATCTAAGTAGGCAATATTTTCAGATCTACAGCTCTCAAAGATTATGTATCTCTTTCGCGACATTCTTTATACCCAAAACGACGGACTCTGCGACAGATCCGATCCCCGATCACGTGCCAGCTTTTTGCTTGACAGCGTGAGCGTTCTGATTGCAGGTGCTCGTGTTTGCTCGGATTGTTTTGGTGGCTGGGCAGTGGCGGTTGTGCTTTTTGGCGCGTAGACATTTCCAGTGCCTACGTATTTCGCAAGCTATCGTGGATTTGCACAAATACCCATTAACTATATGGGCCCAAAGTGCAGCAGAGCTGAACGTCACCAAACAGCTAGCCTTCTATGATGGGATTTCGGCTATGAATCAGACCGTTCTGGCTGGCAACTCATTGCTACGTTTATCGCATCGCCACGATAGGTGCTAAAGTCTGTCCATCCCATTTACCTATCTGGAATTAACAATCGATATATCACAAAATCTATTTATGGTCACCGGAACCGCCAGACCCAAAACTTTAACAAACAAAAAAATATGCACTCCACGTCAAATGAAAGTTATGAAAGCTGTGAGCAAATTTCGTTGAATAAAGTTTATCTTATCTTTGATGGCGCTTATAATAATAATATAAAATCACATGGAACTGTATGGGACTGTATGTGTTTGCTTTGAACTTGACAGTGGCAAACGCTCGCTGAAAATTGCAGAAATATTCCGGGAGAGTCGCCAAGGTCATGGTTGATGGACTGCGTCATTGGTTGTTTATTTGTAGATAAGCTAGGAAATTAAGTATTTACATCGTTAATTGGGACATTATATTTTTAATGGTTTCCCAGATAGGACAGCGCCTTCAATATACAAAGAAGAAGATGCCAGGACTCATAGAAATGGATTACCATGAGAACAAATTAAAAACAATTTAAATTGTTTTGATATCTTGGCTCTATTTTCACCTTCTAAGCTTGAAGCCTCAAATTTATTTTGAAACTGTTGCACGTCTTCGGTTGACTAAGTGGTTTCGCCTGCCCACAAACGGCTGTCCCCAAAACAATTAACTCCATTAAGCGGAATGACGGAACCACGTTTTGTGCCCTGGAATTTGACGCTTGAGAACCGAGGAAGCACATGCCAAGTGTCCCTGCCCTCGACCTTGCTCTCTGCCACCGGGGGGTGCCCCTATAAATAACCTATCCCCCGTAGTTTTCCAGATCAGCCCTTCTCAGTTCCTACATCTTGCCCCGCTCCCCACATTATCCTTCGGTATGCAGCAAGACAATTAAAATGATTAATTAAGCGCAGGAGCAGAGGCAGCAGCAGCAGCAGCAGGACATTTTCGGGCTAATGACTTAATTAACTCGGGTGTTTGAGTGTTCCAGCCTAATGTGCTCGCCTCAACGACCCCTGACCCTTTTTCCGCGTAAGCCGAGTGCAGTCCGGGGCAAGATGTTGTTGGATTAATTAAAAACCGTGGCCAACCGAAAATGTGGCAAGTGATGCTCGTCGAGGTGTTCGAGGGGCAGCTGCCTTGGTCAGCGCCCCCATCCTTTTCGATCCCGTGACCAATCTCTTAGTATATAAAGCTGACTTCCAGTCTTTTACACCTTGAGCCAACCGCACGCGTTTCCAGCGCGATTAAAAACGCGCGGCGCTTGCCTCAAGGTTGGCTGCTTTTCCTTGGCCACAGATCGCAGGCAGAAACGTATCTGGATTGCAATCAGAGCAATATTAAATTACAGAATAAAGAATATTTAAAATATTGTCATGTCGCCTGTCAGCCAGCATGTTTTCTCGGTGCGGTAGCGACACTTTTTCGCAGATATGATGGGATCGGGTGATAGCAGAGAGTGGAGAGCCAATCAAAACTGATTTTGGTGAGGAATTCCTTGGCAGTCGCCATGCATTAACAACCATTAAGCATCCATTAGTCGTAGCATCGATCTGGCCACTATAATTTATGTTAATAAAATTGTAATAGTCGCCTGTCAGCGAATGGCGACGAACAAGCAGCCGACGCTCAGACTGACAGAAAGTCAATTCCATTGGCATCGAATCGAATCAATTAAAAACAAATCTCAAACTGATTGTGTCGCCAATGGGTGACTTTAATCTTAAGCCAAGACGGCAGCTGATACGAAAACAAGTTAACCCCCTGCAAAAAGTGTTATCACGCAAGTCACTTGTGTTTCTGTTAAAATAATCATAAAATAATTGACTTTAATTTAACGTTTTAACAAGGGTTAAGGGAAGGTTTCTTGTCGTAGTACCAAATATTTTCGTATAGCCAAATTGTACTCTCGCCGCTACTTATATGTAGCTTCCCTATCTCACACCATTTAAGAAAATAATAGTTCAGATAGTTCTGAATATAAAATATTAGATTTTTTCCAACGGGTTAAGGCCAATGCAAATTATGATTACCGTAAAATGCTGTCGTCGCCACCAAGTCGATTGGGGGTGGGGTTCGGTCGGATTATGAAGTGATATCTCTGACTCGGTATCAGAATCGGAATGGGAATGGGGTCCCCAGCTGGGTGATCGATTATGGTGGAAGTGACTGTGCGGCGGGGTCGCCAATCACTGTAATTGATTTGTAAATATTTTGATTCAAATTGCAATGCTAATTGCGATGGCAGCCACTGCCGCCATAAATTATGAGTGCACTATCCGAGCGGGCCTTGAGTCTTCACGCAGATCTATCGGAACAGAAATAAATCAAAATTCTCGCCGCACACGGAACTCAGGCGAATCTTTATTTTGACAAAAATTCCAACCGAAAAGGAATTTCATAATTATGTAGGAAATTTTGTTCGTGAACTTGTTTCTCTCCTTCTTTTATTCAATCCTAGTGCTCTTTGCCAGTGTCAAATCTCTTATCCTAAGCAAGCATTGACAACTGGCATTAATAGAAACGGTTTGAAGCCGCCACAACCAAAATCCCACGTCTCGATACAAATTTATATATTCTCACTTTTTAACTAATTCGTATGCTTGTAGACCAAAATTTATAGTTCAATTGTTCGCCTAACAACACTTCTACGATGCCAGTCCTGGAAATGGCCATTGTTTTGGCCAACTTTTACCATGGCCTGCGATGTTTCTTCACCACCGAGAAGTAAGTACTTAACCAGATTTGTTCACCTTGATCTTAGTTACAATATTTTTTCCAATTTAGTCCGACTGTGGCCACCCAGTTGACAAGTCTCAACCCGCAGAAGAGCCGAAATCGCCGCAGACAGATAGTGATAGGAAGAAGCCTTCGCACCTCACGCCGTCTGCGGGAAAGTCAGTTGAGCGCTAGGAATGAAAGCGTCGAATTTGAGCTTTCGGGTTCTCCTATCAGTGAAAACTTCACAGCCTCGCTATCCTCAAGCCAAGAGCTAACTCGCTTGGAGGTCATGCCTAGAACGTCTTCAGCATTTCTTGGGCGGCAGCAACTGCAAAGGCGACTGCGGGAACGGCCCTTGATCCTGAACGCCATGAATGTGCTTCAGGTGCAGAGCAGCCACTGGTGGCACACATGCTGGCCTGCTCTCATGGCCGCCAGTGTGCAGGTGAGGGGCGCTCTGCTGTAATTATTATGCATATAATTCATAAAATTACTCAACTCTACAGATAAGTTTTGGATCATCGCGCCTTTGTCACTCGCTGATGGGTTTGTACGATGAGGGGGAGTGCGATCCACCAATCCTGGTGCTGGCATCCAACATGGGACAATATTTTAAAAAGGTAAAGGTCTGTCCACGAGTCCTGAAGTCCACTATTTAAACAGATGATCCTTATGATCCTTTAGCTTTGCCAACGAACTGATATTGCACTTTCCAATGCTGGACCTGGGCCCATTTACAGGACCACCTCGGCGACCATGGAGTTAATCGACATCCGTGAACTATTCCAGCAAATAAACGAAGCGCTGGTCAACTATCTTCTCACCATTTCCGATACCGAGATTTTCGAGATTCGGGGATAAGCAGAATCTAATGGATAAACAGAATCTAACAGAGTAGTTACGAATAACAAACAGTGCTCTCCCTTCGCACAAATTGCAATTTTTATATCTAGCCTAAATCTGTATCAGTAAATCTCTGGAATGCCGCTTTACTATTACATCTTTTCTCTTCTCCTGACCACTTTCCACCTAGTGGACACTTGATGTGCCAAGGTGTGGCTAGGATCATAAAGAAGTCTGATAGATGGAATCACCGGAAAGAACCAGTTGCGACTCGTGAACCGGCGCCAGTTGGGCACTAAAACTGAGCTCCATGTCCGAGGCAGGTGCTCCAGGGTTGGTTCATCTTTCCGATTGTGGTAACCAAGAGATTCATGAGTCAATTGGATGGCGCCTTTGGGCGGAGAAATTAATGTCATCATCAAGTGGCCCGAATCGCTTAAGAATTATGGCGGCGACACATGCAATGGTCGTGGCCTGATCAGATCTGGCCGGAATCTGCATCTGATTCGGAATCGGGATCGAGGTCGGGACCAGGCTATGCTCTGGCATTCCTTGGCGCGGGTGCTTACCACATGACGATGACAGCCAAATGAATCTCATTTGGTTCGCCAAAATATTTATGCATCGCTCGCATTGACTTTGATTTGGCGCTGCAGTGGCTCGGCTTTCGGCTTCGGGCCACGCCCAGAGACTTGGTGAGCTTTATTTATGGTTTCCATGAATCAAAGGAAATCTGTCAAACAAGTTTATGACACTTTTTTGCGCCCTCCCCGAGTGCCCGCCCGACCCCTTGTTGGATTTCGGCAAGCCGTTGACATTTTAATTTGGCAGCCATCGATGACAATTTAATAAATTCACTGCCTCATTTTAATTGGGTTCGGCTGGAGCAGTGTCAAGCAATTGATGGTATGATCTGGTCTGGTCTGGGGCCCAAGTGAAGGGCACCTTGAGCACACTAAAGAGCCTGAACTAGGTAATGAAATCGGAATAATTCAGAGTAGATATGGGTCTCTATTTTGGGATCTGGTCTAAGGGTGTTTCTTGAAAGTCATCATTTTAGATTTGAAGGGGAAAATGTAAAAATAATTTAATAAGGTTATTGTACAGCTTTCTTGGGTGGGTTTCTGATGGGTCTCTGGGTGGGTTCTTGTGGATTCTGTAGTTTCGGTATTGAGTGTATTATTTTTTTGGGTGTATGTACTTTAGGTTGGAGTATATTCCGTTGTTGTAGGTATTTCAATTCGAGATTGTTTTGGGACTTGGGAAAACGGCATATAGAAAATGGGGTATTTGAGCGGGATTTTTACATGATTTTGTCAGGTTTAAGGCGGTATTTGAACGAGAATTTGGGAATACTTTGGGGGTATTTGAGCGGGATTTTGAGGTATTTGGGGGGTATTTGAGCAGGATTCGGAAAAATCCACTGTTAAATGTAAAAATGTAATGTAATGTAGTTTGGCACTTTGTACTTATTTTTATATAGTTTTTAAAACATTTTAAAAGAGATTTAAGAGTATAATACTTGGTAGCGTCATGATATTAAATAAATCGAATCAAATCAAAGATTTTAATGGTATGAATGGTAAGCGCCATTCTAACCATGTATTCCTTAGGGATATTTGATCAAAAATGTATTCAATAGTTTATATACACACATTAGACTATGCTTAGAATATCAGTTATGAGGAAGAAACCAACATATTCATATAAGAATTAATTAGACGAGCCCCAACTTTTCATCTTTGTATCTACATATCGATCGAAGGCTGATAGCTTTTTTTGGAAAACAGCCTGCCCCTTCTTCACTAAATTTCGATTTCGAAAGGCTTCTAGTCTTTGGATAGACTCTCCCATTCTCCCACAATCAGTCAAGCTGTCTCATAAGAATGCCAGAGACACTCAATAGATCGCCTCTTTCTTCCACAATCTACATAAATGTGAGCAATTTTTATTGTGCCTGCCAACGTAATCGATATCGATATCGCGGCTATTAACCAAATCAGTGGAACGGCTATCTATCGCCATGCATGGACAAAATTTATGGAACTTTGTGGCAATAACAATTAATAAAATTAAAAGGAAGACTCGTTGAGGCCCAAAGTTGGTGGCCAGAGCTCGGGTTACCCTTCCCCCACATCCAAACCGAAGCATAGATATCAGAACTTAATCAAAGCCGAAACAACAAAAGAGCATTCAGAAGTTCTCTGTCGTTTTGTACACTGAAAAAAAATAGGATTAACATTTATTAAAATCGTAAGAGACTTTTAAGCCAAGGCAAGCCATGTACTCTCCTTTTTTTCCGAGAAAAGCAAGGATTAAAATTTATTTAAATCGTAAAAGACCCTTAAGCCAAGGCAAACCATATATTCATTTCGGGTTCCATCTCTCCTGGTTTTCCTCAGTCATATTTCGGTTTATTTTTTGTGTGTTAGGAAGCTGCGGGTCTCTAGCGCCGCTCGTAAAGTTGGCCAAACCGGCCAGCAGCCAAGAGACCAGCGGCCAACAGATGGACCGTTAACACATTCGTGACCAGAGAGCGGCGAGCGGCGAGCAGAAGGAGGACCCAGAGCGGGATCTCGAGATGTGAAGATCAAGGCAGATCCCAAGTCTAGACTGGTAATCCTTCGAAGATCTTGTCCGGCGATAAACTGGGCTCTCTGTCTGATTAGAGCGGCCTAATGTGACAGCCGCGCGACTTTCCAGTTCCCTGCGAGTGTTTTTTGGTCACCTTAACTGTAGTTTGAGTGATGTAATTGGAGCGGCTTCTATTGGTGGCGGCGGGCTCGTTCGTTCGCCAGCTGCCCGTTTCTTTTCCTGGGCGCATATTGTGTGTTGGCCAGGGGCGAGGCATAAATCACCCATGTTAGAGGGGCAACCCAAACCGGCTTTTGGCCGCAGCATCCTTGGCCAAGACCCCTTGGCACCCTTTTCTTATGGAGGTGATGCATCAGCTCCCGGACCCAGAAGTTGCGATCCCCTCGGTTCGGCTCGGTTCCCGCATGTGCCATTGAGATTTATGTGTGACAGGCAGCGCCTCGTGAACGGATTGCGTGTGGTCCCCGTTTTATTATATTTGTGTACTCCATTATTTGAGTTTCTGTATGCATCTTTTTTTTATTTTAATTACAACTCAATGAACTTCGAGTGAACTGGCTCAACAGGTGGCCCAACAGGGGCCCCTTTCTCTCTTTAACTGATTGAGCCGCGCATCAAGCATCAAGCATTGACATTGAACTTTTTATTTGATCAGCGAGTGATATCATCTGCAGCCGTCAAGGTTCCAGCGAAATCAATAATCTGATCTCGTATCTGGAGGCCTCGCCGGGATTCTTTTATTTTTTCGTCTGTCAGCTCGTATATCAATTTCAATTTTACCGTTAAATGATGCGACGGCAAACCCAAGGTATGTGCTCCGGCAGAGCCCAGCCCCCTGGAAAATATTACCTAATCGCTTTGCCTAAAGACCCAGGAAAGCCGAGTCGATGGTATCAAGAGCTCAGAGAAAGAAAATATCTTACAAATGTGGTGGTCAATCTGTAGAAATAATGTTTAGTTTGATCCACACATTTTACATAAATAAATAAATTAAAATATTTAAAAATGATTTGAGGGTTTTTGCAAACTCGGTCGACTGATTGAAATTCACATAAATCATGTTTCTAACTTGTAAGTTTATAAATTAATTAAGTAATTACTCATCTTATGATGCTTTTCATACAGAAAATTGTATATTGAATACTTATTCAAGTCAAAACTGCGTTTCTATCCTGAAAACGCGCTTAAACCGATCTGTATGTCTCTGAATTTGAATCCTTCGAGGGACTTGAGTATTACACAGACCGAAAAAATGAAAAAAATCTCAGAACCAAGAGCCAGACAATCTGATCTCCAAAAAGTTTCTTGACTCTTTTCAAGGGCATTGAACAGTACATAGTTCTGTACCCAACAACCTTAAAACAGTTTATTTAACAAAAGATATCTTATAAATGAAATATAAATATTTGTTTAATCATATTCACCTCGTTGTTTTAAAGTGTCCTGGCATGACAAAATTCAAGATATCCAATACACCTTATATTCTCCTCAGTGTATTGACAGTTCTTTCGAAAACACTTTAAATGCCAAACTAATTAACCCGCAAAATGAATCCATCGCATGAATTATAATTATATAAAAAAGCCCCTGGGCCTGGCGCTAAGGTTCAACCGAAATTTGTTAACCATCTGCGGATTTTTTTCGGGATTTGTAAACGACTTTATTACTACCAGAAGAAAGGTGGAACAGAAACGAAAGCCAAACCAAATACGACTTTATTACTTCCAGAAGAAAACCAAAATATTAAGCATTCATATCGAACGTTTCGTGGTCTCTCTGGCCTGCCCTTGGGGCCCTTTACAAGTCAAGGCCCGGCGAAGGCGTCAACACAAATCTTTTTATGTGCCAACGGATATCGGGAATCCTCTTTCGAGTCCGTTGGCGCCCGTGTGGAAGGGCACTCACTTCTTTTACAACTTTAGCAGGAAATGGATTGGAAAAGGAAACACAATGCCCCGCTTAAAATTGAAACTAATAATTTACGAGCTCATAAGTGGCGAGTATGCGAAGCCCAGGCTTTTGGGGCGAAGGCGTAGGCAACGCTCCGTCGACTCTCCGGCGGCCTCAGATCGATGGACCAAAACCCCCAAAGTGTCAACTATCCTGGGTCGTGAACTTCACCTGAATCCAACTCTGCGAGAATGAGAGAAGCTGAGCAGTTCCCAAAAGAGAGGGACTGCGTCTAGGGTTTCGCGCGACAGCGGAAAGAAAATCAAGTGAAATTGATATTTTTCTCAGCCACAACAAGAGGAGGAATCTGAAGAACAGAAAACGTTTCTATTGAATTTTTTAAGGGGTCGGGGTGTGTGCAACAGGTTTCGTTAGATCATTTTATCGTCATTCAACGGGGACATTTGTTTTCCCATAAAATATTTCGACATTTTTATTGATTTCTAGTTGCATTTTTGTCATATTTCATTTCAACCCACCTCTGCCGGCGGCCAAGTGAGTCACTGGAATTTCGGGCTTTGACGGTCAATAAGTTCATTTGTTTTGGTTTTTGCTTAGACCGAGACGCGTCACAGCCGCATATTGGGCATGCCCAATAAAAATCCCCATGCCGGCTATAGTTTGTGGCGAAATTTGTACTCTTACGTCAAGAACGAACCGCAGCAGTTCACGTTGCCAGGATTTGTAATACGTTTTTGGCGGATCTGTGTGGACCTAGGCACGTAGTCCCCCATTTCGAGTGAATCAAAAAATTGGCAAGAGTCAATAATTATAAGTCTTAAAAGGCAGTTATGCGGAAATAATTGGGGAATTCCGCCCCAGTGTTTTAAAATCCACACACAGTGACGAATACGTTTTGGACCCAAATATGCATTTTGCGAAAAGAGAGAACCGCAGAAGCTCACGTTAGCGGGATTGTTAATTAGTTTCTGGAAATGTTTGCCACTGATCTGCGTGAGTTTAGACACGTAGACCACACTACAAGACATTCCTAATTGAATATAAAAGGAATTTAAGATTGGCGAAATCATACAATTTTCAATTTATTAATTTTCATTGTATATGTACACTTTTTCCAAAAATATGTACACTTTTTATTACCTAAATAAATGTCCATTTAATATATTTTTTAATTTTTACACACAGATTATATACTACAAAAAAAATTAAGATAAACATGCCCTTTCTTTCCTTTCATTTTGAAATGCCCGCCAGGGTGCCCTCCGGCAAGTGCGTGGCGATCTGGCAGCACCGTTTCATTACGTTAACAGCTAATATACATTACGTTTCTTTTTATTTTTATGATTTTCTAATGATAATTTAAAAGTAAAGGAAAGGTAAAAGGTTTATATGTGTCACCTGATTTAAATTTATGCCACTTTGAGTTATGATTGCTTTAAAACCCCTTAAGTTTATTATTTGTTTATTTTAATTATTTTCCATTTTGTATAAAAGAATTATAATGAAAATTTAAAAAGTGGTCTTTTAGAATACTGCTTGTAAATTTTCTTAATAACTAAAAAAATTAGAAAAGCAACTCACCATCAATAACCAACCATTTTCGAGGGCGGCTGACAACCCTAAAGTCCTACGTAGCATCCCTGCTTACGTTACGCACATCACGTCTTCCTATTTGTCACTAGTTGAGTTTTTTTCCTCGTTACAACTCGGACACAATGGCGGGCGCAGTGGCTAGATTAACGCTTAAAAGTGGTGCCCTTATCACGCAGCGATCGGGTGTGGGCGTGTCCGTTGCCCGATCGGTCAGATTCTCCACCGGATCTTCGCAAACGGGCGGCTTTCCCGGCCATAAAACGCGACTTCTGCTGACCATTGTAGGCGGCAGCACCGTGTCTTTGGCCGCTTTGGCGGCTTTCATCAAATTTCGCTCTGCGGAAAATCCCGTGAATGCTGTTAGCCTGAAGCGACGCATGGTATTGGAGTGTGAAAAGCGATAACAAGTGTGCCAAGTGTCTGGTGGGGAAAAGTCAATAATTGGATGAAAAAGACCTGCGCAGCTATTTTTAGCTTGTGGCATGTCGACGCGTTACGTTACTTTGTATTGCGTTCGACGTAACGCGACGGGAGTGTTTTGCTATCAGCTGTTTTTATACGTTTTGTTTTGCTCAGCACCTTCGCTGCACAGTGTTTGTTTTGTTTTTACGAGCTAATCAGCGTTTAATTAGCCATTAAAATCAATTCGACGTGTAAATTCTATTTGCCTCTACACAGAGGCAGAAAGACGAACTTACAGAAATTCAGCTCAGGGTCGTTATCACACTATGAATGATGTAACGTTATTGTTGTTGTTGCCGTTGTGCGTGTCCAAGTTCAATGGAGTTGCAATAGCAACAACAACTACTTGTTGTCAACCTGTTGACATTGTCTCTGGGGCAGGCCCAGGCAGCGACAACAACAACAACAAAAGGCTGTCAGTCTGACGTGAGTGGCGTGCGATAAGCTTTTTTTGTTGTGTGTGATTCAGGGTGTGAAGTTTAAATATTTACATTCAGCGATTCGGCAATGGCTTATCAGGGCTTAGATTTTTTTGGGGTGGGCGGGGAACTCCCTAGAATTTTGATGTACACTTGGAGAAAAAAACATTGTCGTTCAAAATCAAAAATCTATCTATTTTAGAGAAGTAAATAATATATTTTTTTTTTAAATCAAAAATAATGCGTATTTTTTTTTTTTTATTTACTTCTTTATCATTTATATTTTTTTCATCAAAAGTAATCAATATTTTTGAGTAAAAAAATACTAAATTTACTTTTTGATTTGTATAATAAAACATAA